>JARJHM010000968.1:0-99502 GCA_033356055.1 Carex pumila
ACTGAGTAACCGAAAATTCGTGTTTACGGGTTTTCGTCTTTTCCCCGTGAATAGTGTTTTTGCAGAATTCCGCGGTTTACGGTATTTCTGGCAGAAGAAATTAACCGCTCTCTGGTTAGTCCTGGTGGATAACCAATAGAGGCATCAGACGTCTGATGCTCCGAGACGAGTCGATTCCTTCCGTGATGTAGCTCTACACGCTCGGTCTGCATTCCAACTGTGATTTGGAAACAAGGTATAAATATGTTATATTAATCTATTTAATTGGTAAGTAGATTAAAGTTTTAGAAATCAATCATGGAGTAGATCTGTAAAAGGATTAAATTGGGTTTTGATGCCAAAGGAATACTGAAGGTGGACCGCCTTGGAAAGTTTCCTGACATACCCCGTTTAATCCTGAGCTTAAGTTGGCCGTAAAAATTTTTGTTCTACGGTCATTCCGCACCTTAAGCCTAAACGAGTTTTGGTTACCGCAAAACCCCAAAAGTGGTATCCGAAACCCAACATTTACTTCAGATGATATATCGTTGTGTGCATATTTGAACCATTGAAATCTATCTACCTCACAAAGTCACATGTAATGCATCTACATGAGAAAATTTAAAATTTTTGAATTAATTTTGTACAGAGTCAGGTGGTCAAAAAACATTCACAAAATTAATACATAAAAATTTATTTATAAATTTTATAATTTTAACTGCTTGACTTTATACTAAATTAATTCGAAAATTTAAAATTTGTGTACGTAGACACATCACTCGGAAGGTAGATGAATTTCAACAATTCAGATTCGTCATTTAAAATCAATCCAATAAAATTTTAAAATTGAGTTCATTTGATGAATTTAAGATCATCCTAGTTATTGAAGGTTAGAGAACTAAGTACGTTTGATGCAATTGTCTAAGACAATATTTATTTATGTAAAAAGTTACGAGTTTCAAAGTCAACACCACCCGAATTTCGGAAAGATGAAAGTTGTTGTTTCTGGTTGTAAATTTGAAAACCAAAATAGAACCACCCGAGTTTCAAAGCCAACAAATGTTTGTGACATGTCCAATATAAACCAAATAAATTATTAGGTATATCAAGTTCCTTGCTATTTTTGGTTGTAAATTTTGAACACATACTTCATTTTTATGCTTTCATACAGTCCAACATGTAGCACTGAAAACTATGAGAAACATAGTTCTTTTTTTTTTGTTAAGAGTCATCACAAATATGGACACATCCCGTAAAAAAGATTGGGGGAATTTCATATATATCCCTCAAAAGTTCTAATATTACGTATTTATCCCTCAAAAATCAGTAATTACATATTTATCCTTGAAAATTGTACAAACTCACATATTTGCCCAATCTAACTCTATAACATATCAAATATCTCAAAAACTAATTAAATAATATTTTTAAAACTTTAAAATTTATTTTACAATATTAATTAATAATATATTAACCATTATGTCCTTCGATCTCTTTAGTTTGTCTGAGTTCTCTTCTCTATAAAGCACTAAACATCCCCTATCTCTCTCTCCAAATGCACCAAATCACATATTTCTCTCCACCTTCCCTAGTCGCTTCCCCTTTCACAGATTTATGCTGCCCCTTGCTGCTTTAATTTTTCATTTTCGTTTGGAGAGAGAGGCAAGAGGTTTAGCGCCTTAGAAAGAAGAGAACTTAGACGGACTAAAGAGACAAAAACGAAGAGCATAATATATAGTCAACATTTTTTTTAATTAATATTGTAAAATAATTTTTTAAGTTTAAAAAAATATTATTTAATAAGTTTTGGAGATATTTTATATGTTATAGAGTGAGATTGGATAAATATGTGAGTTTGTATAATTTTGAAGGATAAATATGTAATAATTGATTTTGGAGGGATAAATTCGTAATATTAAAACTTTTGAGGGATATACATGAAATTGCCCCAAAAAGATTTGACTAATTAGTTGACAATGTAAAAAAAATGATTCATTGTTTCATGATGAGAACAAAAAAAGAAACATTTAACACTACCCTCTCACCCTTTTAACCTTTTTAAATTGACCCTTGTGGGAATTTTTAAAGGTCAACCACATAAAAAAAATTGATTTTAGGGGATACAGGCCAGTAACTTCTACCACCACAATAAAGGATGTTCTGACAACACTCATTTGTATTTAAGGAATTGATATAACGATTTAACACTAAATCTGTGTGTATTTTTCCATCTCCAAGACATCTTATCAAAAGCATGTGTAAAGGATAATTGGCTGGTTTCATTCCATGAGGCACACCCTGGTTAATGTATCATAAAATCTCACACTCTGAAAACAAGATATTTTTGTTAATAACAGTTATTGTATAATTGAGGGTATCTGAAAGCTAATGAACTGTCCAAGCCCAAATGAATTGTTCAAATTGAATAGCGTGACTATCTGGGCCTGTTGGGCCTTCAGAAACAAGAGTACAGTAATGGGCCCTACTTTTTCTTTCCTCTTCTTCTTCTGTGTCTAATTCGTATTATTATCTGCATTAACTCAAACTTTGAGTTGATGCAGAATAAATCTGATTGGCCCGGATCTTGATCAGATGGTAGGATACATTAACTCAAAGTTAACGTAGAAGATACAAATTTGTATTCACTCTTCTTCTTTTTTTTCTATTGTTTCTCCTCTTTCTCCATGCATAATAAAATTATTTCATCTCCCACATCAAATTTTTGTTTTCTCACATCCCACATAACTAGAAACTGTCATCTCCTTCAAAATATGTACATATTTAAAAAATATCAATCAAGAGATTATACAAAATTTGAAAGCATGAAAAAATTGGTATAGCATGAACATCCTCCCAAAATAGTTTTTGTTTCATGCATGCAACAAACAAACTATTCTAGAAAGGAACTTTGTAACTAAATGCAATATTTATGTTACACAATTTTTTTTTTTAAGTTCATTTTCCAGGCTGACAGTAACCTCTGATTATCATGTTGAATAAATCATCATTTTATGTAATGCATTATCATGTTCACAATAACCTCTGATATTATCTGATATCAACTTCTAACTCCACTATACACTGTAACTTCTTCCTGAATGACAAACGGAGAACAGAATTTTTAAATTTTGTAAAACATTTAAAAAGTCATGACTTCAATTGCCCCTATGCATTTTGAGTTTAGTGGTGATCTGTCAGTACTGATCGATTTTGTCTCTCTTGGAAAAAAATTTTGTCCTCTCTAGATGTTTGATTTGTAATTCGAGTTAAATTTAGTATTAAAATTAAAATAATTTTTTTGAATTATAATTAGTAATTAGAATTATAAGTTAAAGAATCAGAAATTACAAGTTGAAACATTAGAAGATAAAAATCAAAAAATATTTTTTTTTATCGAGTATCCAATTAGCTATTTAAATCCACTTCAATATTTTTTTTTTTACCTTTACGAAAATCCTGGATCCGCTGCCACTGATCACGCCCCTGTAAGGCTTTTATCTAGATTAGGAAATGGTCCGATTCGGATCAGATTCGGTCTAATCCAATTCGGATCCGATTGGGTCTATCCAATTCGTTTTCACTCGCAGTCGCAGTCGGATAGCGGAGTTTCCAATTAGTCCCAACCCGGCCCAAAGTGGAGACAGGATTTTTATTGATTTTCCCCTGTGCATAATAAACCCTCCATAAATCCACAAAGCACTTTCTCCTCTGTCGCTGCTCTTCATCCTCCTCTTCCATCTCTAAAATGCATATTTCTCATTCATTTCATTTACACCATCCGCCTTTCTCTCTTTTCCAATTGCCTTCCACAACCCTCTATTTCTTCCCAAACCTTTCCCAAACAAAACTTCTTCCCGCTTCAACCTACGCGCCTTTCTGTTCTTCCTCCCAAAATTGCCTCAAAAATTGGCACAAAACCAAGCTTCTCTCTCTTCCCAAGCGACCACAATCCGTTGTAGACTATCGAGGCAGTCTTTCAAGTGATGAAGATGAAGTTGGTACCAGCCCAAGTACTGGTACCAGCACCATGTCAAAAATTGTGGAAAGCTTGAAGAAATTCGGGTACATTGATGAATCAGAAGAGAAGAAGGAGGCGTCGTTACCCGAAAAAGGTTCGGTAGAGGATGTATTTTATTCAGAGGATGGAATTCTGCCGAATTCACAAGGTGGTTTGGGGTTGGATTTGAAAGAGGAGATCAAGTTTCCATGGGAGAGGGAGAAGAGCTTGAGAGAGAAGCAAGAGGTACATTTTGGGTTTGCCTGCCCTTTTTATACCCGTTACTTTTTCTGTTTAGTTATTCAGTAGCAAGGCTGTACTGTACCAGAAATGAACATCTCCAGTAGAAGACTTAATATAACGAAAGATGCACACGGATACTTGAGTTCAATTTGTGAACAGACGAGCCAACACCCCAAAAGAAATATAGTTAATTTGAACTATTGTGGCATTGTGATCCTATGACAGGATAGGAGGAAGAGAAGCAAGACCTCTCTTGCGGAACTGACACTGCCAGCTGCCGAACTAAGAAGGTTGAGACACATGGCAATTAGGCAGAAGTCAAAGTTAAAGATCAAAGGGATCGGTGTGACGAAAGAAATTGTCGATGCCATACGTGATAAATGGAGAACAGAGGAGGTGGTACGACTGAAGTGCGAGGGCACATCAGCTCTCAACATGAAGCGCATGCATGAGATTCTAGAGGTGCAGTTTTGATTTTTGGTTATAGTTGCTTGTAACAAATTATTTGTATGTGCCATCGTCTGGTATCTTTTCTGATTCTGAATGATTTTATTGGTACCGCCCTCTGGTACCAGTAGGAGTACTGAATGATGGGCTGGTTAGTCTGGTATTGAACAATTTCCACTAGCACAAGTCAGTGCTATTGCCCTGCCAGTATTGAGTCAATTGCAGTGTAGCCCTCCTGATTCCTAGGTGAGAATGCTGATCTTGCATTAGAACTTAGATACATTATTGCAGCATGAATCAAATTCATATAGAAAGTACAGAAATTAGCAGTAAAAAATTGAAGGGAAATAAAATTTCCTTGTGTTTTCTGTGCACTAAATGAACTTCCATTTGATAAAATATAGAGAAAAACTGGGGGTCTTGTGATATGGCGATCTGGTTCCTCAATGTCTCTGTATCGTGGCATCAGCTACGAGATTCCAAAACAAGAAAGAGCACTGTACCGGAAGGAATGGCCCAAAACCCTAGACACACGCCAGGATGAAAGAAAAATAAAAAATGAGAATGTATCAGAGCCAAAGATTGAGTATGAAAATGAAATTGACAAGCTATTGGACGAGCTGGGGCCGAGATATACTGACTGGCCTGGATCTGACCCATTGCCGGTGGATGCAGATATGTTACCAGGTGTGGTGCCTGGATACAAGCCGCCTTACCGAATTTTGCCATATGGTGTCAGGTCCCATCTTGGTTTAAAGGACAGCACTGGTTTGAAAAGGCTTGCGAGGACATTGCCTCCCCATTTTGCACTTGGTATATATACTTGCAAATTACACTTGCTCTTTTCTTGCATCTAAAGTTCAATTCCTTTTGGTTAGTGAATCCAAAATAGTAGAGTATTGTTATCAAATGAATCATGTTTAAAGTTGGCAATTTTAGCCCTCTCAATAACTAGTCCTGTAGTTCCTTTATAATGAGCTCGCATTGAACTAATGCTAAGAGTCTCCTTTTAATAGCTTGGTTGAATTACAATGAAAAGCAACACAGATAATTTGGTCATTTTGGTTGGTTTTACCTGAGTTGCCAATATATTTATTTATTTCCAGTTATTTTATGTTTTACTTGTATTGTCTTCTTAAATCTGTAGGTAGAAGTAGACAGCACGAAGGCTTGGCAGCAGCTATGGTAAGATTATGGGAAAAAAGTAGCATTGCGAAGGTTGCTTTGAAACGAGGCGTACCACTCACCACTAGTGAAAGAATGGCCGAGGATATCAAGGTAACTTTACTAAAGAAAAATAATCAAGAGGAATAAATTGACCATATATAGTTGGGAAGTGCCACCCTGACAACCAAACTTTTTTGACACCATGATAGCCTACGTCAAAAATCTTGAAAATCAGAAACTAAAATTATAGATTTGTTCTTTGTTGTTTAGGATACTCTGTATTAAATTTGGTGTAATTTGAGAATCATTTGGATATATGATCAAATGCTGACATAATTGAACCATTTATTTTTTTCACAACGCTCAATGGGTTTCACCAAATTTTATGCACGTCTTATCTAATTATAGAGAACATCTCTATGATTTAAATATTTTGATTTTGACCAGCTTCATATTGGTTCTCGCAGTTGTCAAAATAAATTTGTTGTTAGTATAACCAATCCTTTATAGTTTAGCATTTAGACATTGTACTTTAGTGCATGTAACTTGATTTTCAGTGCACATGATGGAGTACATATTATTTACCCATCCACCTATATATACAGGTTGAGCATTTATAATTACATTCTGGCCTTGTAGGTGTTGAATTATAGTATGACTTATACACAGTATACTTGCATGTATTACTATGCTAAATTATCTCTGTGGAGTTGTAAAATTTTAATTGTTTGATCTCAGAAACTTACTGGGGGGATGATTCTCTCGCGTAACAAGGAGTTCATTGTTTTTTACCGTGGTAAAAATTTCCTCTCCTCGGACATAACTGAGGTATTGTTAGAGAGAGAGAGACTAGCAGCTCTTCAAGACGAGGAGGAACAGGCGCGGTTAAGAGCTGCCTCCTCTTTCTCTGTTGGTACCTGCACGAATTCTGGGCCCAGTGGAACAGGTACTTTAAAAGAAACCCTTGAGGCCAATTTAAAGTATGGTAATATGCTTGATGAAGGGCATGAAGAGATGATGAGAAAGGAGGTGGAGCGGGCTAGGCATGCTCACCTTGTCAGAAAGCTTGAGAGGAAGCTTTATCTGGTAAAACTTATTTTGATTAATTTGTAAAAAGATTTGCACAGTACCAAGAATTGCAAAAGATCCAATATTAACAAAGTTTGCAAAAAATAATATAAACCTGAACTAAACTATAAATAAAGAAAACTGAAGCCACTGTGTCACAATGGCCAATATACTGGTTAATTATTCAGAGAAGAAGACAACATTTTCCTATAATAATAATGAAAAACCTCCATTTAAATGTTGTTGATTCATTATTTTTGGTTTTTGATGCATGACAGTTCAAATTTAATATCTTTAAGCATTAATTTCAACAATAGATATTGATGATCATTGCAATTTTTAGACATTGCTTAACCTATTGTGAGTGCATAATAAACTAATCCTGAAAGCTCCCAAAGGGTAATTGTTTGTGCTTTTTGTAATTTCTGAGAAATACGAGTCTTTTCAACATTTATTCATAACGTAGGGCCTGTAGCAATTTGTACTGTTTACTTTTCCTGTTAGGTAGATAATGGGATGTAGCTTTATTATTTGGTGCAATTTTATAAGCAACATTGTATATGCCACAAAAAAGGAAATCACCAATTCTAGCCCTTTCCCTTCACACTTTCCTTGGAGACGTGTAACAAATTCCATGTTTAAGAGACATACAGGATAGTCTTGTTTTATAGTGATGAGATATTTTGCTTTCTGGGAACTTTTGAAAGTCCGGCTTGTTAGTTCTACTCTTCATTTCCCATTTAACTAAACCAGCTTCAAAGATTTCATAATAGGATTAGCATATTAATTTCATGCTCTAGCTGTATTCAAAAGCATGTGGTTGTATTAAATTCTCTTTTTTCTGTTCTTCTATTTAAAAAAGGCCGAAAGGAAGATAAGTGGTGCAGAGAGAGCATTAGCAAAAGTTGAAGAGAATTTGAAGCCAACAGTACCTTTACAAGAGCCAGAAACAGTAACAGATGAGGAGCGGTTCATGTTTCGCAAGCTCGGTTTGAGGATGAAGGCCTATTTGCTGCTTGGTATCTGTTGTTCTTTTGATTTGTTTTTTTATCGTAACTAAAATTGAGATTTCAAGGGCCATACTGGTAGTCATTTGCAGATATTTCTGTATCATTGGTTGTAGCTTGTAAAGGAAAATAAGAAAAGGAGGTAATATGCAGATGATCATACCAGATGTCTGTTATTTGTGAAATGTTGAATTGCTATCATTATTTGCACATTAAGAAAAGTTTGTTTTCCGAAGTCAGTCTAAACATGAGAAATATGTTAGATTTACAAAATAACAAAATATTGGACATAATCTGCAAATAGTCTATTGTCTTGAATTTTGGTTGTACTACAAAATTTACAAGAAAAAATAGCTTCTATTACAAATACACCAAATTACCGAGTTTAAATACATAATGGCCATCGAATACTAAATATGAGCTGTGCCAGGCAGGAGACGAGTGTTTGATGGTACAGTGGAAAACATGCACCTGCATTGGAAGTACCGTGAACTGGTCAAAGTTCTTGTCAACTCAAAGAATTTTAATGAGGTCAGACGCATAGCCTTGTCTCTGGAGGCTGAAAGCGGCGGCGTGCTGGTATCGGTTGACAAGATCTCCAAGGGGTATGCTATGGTCCTGTACCGGGGCAGGTCATACCAGCGGCCTACTAAGTTGAGACCCACTAATCTTTTGTCCAAGAGAAAGGCTCTTGCACGATCCATCGAGCTACAGAGGCATGAGGTTAGTGTTTTGACTTTTGATACCATAGTCTGAGATGGCGAAAAGGTCATTGGATATTTTGTTTTTTGGGGTTAATCTTTGTTTTGTTGGGTCAAGCAAGGTTTTTTTTGGGTGTTTAGTAATGGGGTGCATGCAATTTCCATTTCAAATCAATATTTGGTCTCTGGTGGTTTAGAGATGGTTTGGTTACATCTGATATGGATTTAACCAAAACCATGTTCAAGTCTCGGTCATGTCCTATGATTATCCTACCAAACATTGTTTACAGTAGCAGCCCGTCTTTGGGGCTCAGATAATTTTCTTTGATTCAGATCAGGTTGGGTCAAATTTGGGTGTGTGAATGTTTCCCGATTTCCAAGTTAACTTCAGACCTGATTATGGATTAGTTTGAGTTGTGAGTTGCTTCAGTTCAGGACTCAAAATTCTCCAGATCTATCGAGTTACTATTAGGGATGCTTCCTGGTTTCACATGGTTGTAGTGGTAACCTTAGTTCCAGTATTTGGTATTACTATACCATAATTGGCTTCATGGGCAGGGAAGCGAGGAAAAGCAATTAAAAGAGAAAGTTATGAATAAAAATTATAAACCCATAAACATTAAATGGAACTATTAGATTTCCATGTGATATTTGTGTTTTTTCCTCATTTCAGGCACTTAAGAACCATATTTCAAGGTTAAGCAAAAAGGTCGAGCAACTTAAATCGGAACTGGTAACCCTCACTTACACCTCTTTGAGTTGTATTGAAAATTGTGTTTGAGCATTGATGAGTTGTTTAATATCTCTTTTTCCAAAATTTCAGGAGCAAGTGGAAAACACGAAAGATCAAGGAGATGAGGATTTATATGCAAAACTCGACTCTGCTTATTCATCTGAAGATGATAGCTCAGAGGTAAGCCAGAAACTTCTACAGAAGTTTTATGGAGTGTCAATTGAACTTGATTTGGAAAACTAATAAAAACAAAAATTAGCCAGAAAGCATAGAAATTATAGGCGGATACAACAATGGGATTCAATGTCCCCCATTTGTTGTTCAAATTAAACATGTTTATGCAGTATTATAATTACATTATACACATCTTTTGAATAAAATTCATATTTGACCTCTATAGATACTTAAAAGGTGTTCAATTATTACTCCCATAGTTATAATTTTATATTTTTGGTATAACCAACGTTTGATATGATATAATATATGACTCTCATTTAAAAGATTTCTGGCTCCGCCACGATAGAAACTAATGATGCCTCTTTATCCTGTGTGTCCCTGTAGGATGATGCCGATGAAGCTTATCTTGAAGGTTTTAATTCTGGTAAAGGTAATGGAGAGGAGGATAATATCATTGCCAGTGATCTTAATGATCATGATGTGGATGATGGTTATGATGAAAATCAAGTTGATGATGAACTACATGATGGGGTTTCCAATGAGAGTTGTCAAGATAGCTTCTCCTCTATACATGTGTCTGAAAATTCAATTAGTGAGGAGCAAAGTAAACCTTCAAGTGTTTACAATTAATGAATTGTACATGTAAAATTGATCTTTTATGCTGTTGCTAAAGGAAGTTTCAGGTTTCAAAATTTAATCAAAGAATAATTTGCCAAGATAGCTTGCTCCCCTCATTTACGGTTACATGCTGGAATTTCTATGGGGTGAGGAAAGTAGGAAACAGAACATCGTAGTATTACAAGTACAATTAATTATTGGTGAAAGGTGGATAAAGAAATTTGTTTTCAAAATGAAATTTCTGCTTTTATATGCCTGACGATTTGGAGAACTAATAAGATGATTTATGGAGTAACTAAGTCAAACTCACATATTTCACTTCTTGTTTGATAATTGAACATTTGACTTTAATTAATTCATCTAGAAGATGTTGAGAAATTAACATCTTTCTATGTTAGTGGACCCTACAAGTGAAGTGTTGAAACTTTAATTTGAAAACTCAAAATTTGATTATTTGTAATCTCTAAAATCTGTGGGCTCATTTGAAATTCCATTTAAATAGTTAATTTAAGTATTTCCTAATTATTTCTGCTTGTGATTATCATTAATAAATCATACACAAGAAACCTTTGTTATAATTATTACCAGAGGCGTTTCTTTTCATTTGTTTATTCTTATTACGGTTACGGATAAGTAATAGTATATATCTTAATCCTTTCCAATTAGAGTCAGATCTCTCTCTCTCTCTCTCTGTTTTGTATCTGAAAAATAAACAACTCCCTCACTCCTCTGTATTAGAGAATGAAATAAAATAAAATTTCCTCTTGAGTTACTTTCACATGAGATATCAATTTTGATGGATTCCCCATTTTTCATTTTATCACCAATTGATTATTAATCTGGTAAATTGATGAATATTGCCATGGTGTATTTAAAGAGCAACAACTCTGAATTATCTTGATTGTAGTTCCGTTTTGCACAATGAGACAGAATATGTATAAGGACATTATCTCATACATGATTCAAGTACTATTGTTTCAACTTATTTATTAATTTATTTAACTATCCGAATTGTTATGATATTTATCCTAACAATAAGTTAATCCACATGGAGAGGTGGAATAACTTATTTCGGATTAACTCATGTCTTACTCTATCTTACTTCTATTTTATTCTTTCTTTCTTTTTAAAGAAGAATAAATGTAGAGGTTTAGTCTTCATATTTTATTAATATAGACATGAATAGTGTCATAAGTTACAATAGTTCGAACCTATTTTACTCTTTGTTTAGTGGAATTAGAGGTTTACTCCAACTAAAGACGATCATAGAGTTATTGTTGCTACTGGTTTACTGCCGCCGCATTGAATGATATACATATAAAAGTTATTGAGCCAAATATTTATATACTAATATTAATTGTGTATTACTATTTGATCTAATATTTCTTTTCTATGGGATCTAATTGTTGAATTTTAACTAAATTAAACTAATTCTTATCATTATTATCTAGATAAGGATAAATCCATCTTCAGTAACGGATAAGATTAAATTTGTATCTATATCAACCATATTATGAATATTATCATGTCCATGTCCTCAATTAGACTACCCTAATATGGATCAACTGAATCTGCAAATTTTCGCATTGAATTCATATTGATAACATCCAATCCCTACGGTACCGAAATTTTTATTTTTATCATCTACAAAATAGACAAAAATATATATATATATATATATATATATATATATATATACCACTTTAGTTGTTACAAGAGATAACAAGACGACAATCCGCTGCGCTTATCAGCACAAGGCAATTTAAATCATCTTACACAGTTAAATATACATACATTACTAATGAAAAGTAAATGGGCCACAGTGCATGAAGAAATTTATTTCAAGTTATATAATTTACATAATTAAATCGAAATAAACCTGTTACGGTAGAATAATATACATGTTGTTCCTACAATAATCTTTAACGTCTATTTGACTAATTTGCAAAAACATACAATTATTGAATTTTACGATTTCTTCTATTTTGAGAATATGTAGGTCCAAAAAGAGTAAGAACTGTTGAATAATAAACTTGGACTGAAAAAATCATAAAGACCTTTATCAAGAATACATATTGTAAAATCAAATGCTTGGTAAAGTATGTGTGAGGTTGATTAAATTGAGATAAAACGTTATGAACGTTTTTAAAACGTTGGTAACGTTTTATAATAATCAGAAGCCTCAAAAGAATCAAGTTATAACGTTATAACGTTATAACGTTATACAACCGTTGTAACATTTTACAAACGTTATAACGGTTGATAAACGTTGTAACGTTTAAAAGCTACAGAACAACTGGAGTGCAGCTGTTCAATACAAGCAATAAATGTTGTAACGTTTATAAATAGTTATAACGGTTTTGAAACGTTGTAACGGTTATAAAACGTTATGTAACGTTTTCTAAGCTGTCAGAGAATTAAAACCCTAAATCGTATTTGAATAAAACGTTGTAATGTTTAATAAAACGTTGGTAACGTTTTATGTCAAACAGCTCATTTTTGAGCTGCCACTATAAATAGACTGAAGGGATCACTTTCAAATCCATCTCAGCCGACCCTAATCATTTCAAAAGCGATTTTCTGAGAGCTTAGCCTACTCCATTGTTGTGAGAGCTTAAAACTTCAAAATCCCTCAAGCAACCTCAAACCTACTTCACTAATCTTGATCTAGATTAGGTTAGAGTGATCTATTGAGTGTTTCTCTTGTTCTTGAGTAGCTTGTGTGACTTCCCTTGTTTGTAAGGGCTCGCCGACTCAAATCTTGAGTTGCTCGTGTGACTTTCCTTGGTTGTAAGGGCTCGCCGGCACTCATCTCTCGTTGGCCGTGACTTCCCATTTTGTAAGGGCTCACGGTTCACAATTGTAATCCTTTTATATTGGATAATAGAAAGGCGCACCTAGAAAGAGGTTGCGACGCCCCGGAGACGTAAGCCATTGTTTTGCCGAACTCCGTTATCATCCCGCGTGTCAATTTCTCTAAACTTATCTATTTACTTTCAATTGCAATTTATTTTCAGTTTTTGTTCAATTAGAGGTGCCCCTAAGTGTAACAATACAAACGAAATACCATAGCAGATTTATTTGAATTAAACAATTAACCTTCTTTCTGGTAAATTCTGCAACTATTCAAGTTCTACATGTCGTTTTTTCTATCATTCTCTTTGTACCTGAAACCCACAAAGTGGAACAGTGAGAGATTGAAGGATTGTTCCATATCCGCCAATTCAATTGGCGAAACAAATTGAGCTGGTCAGACCAAATATCGGTCTATCAATTCAGATGACTCTATTCTTTCTTCTTCTTTTTTTTTTTCTTTTTTTAAGAAATGCGAACCAAACACAGTAATGATAGATATCTATAAATGATATTCATTGGTATTACATTCGTTGAAATTCTTCTATTATCTAAAATAATCTATAGCGTAAATCAAACGCTGCTTGCTTCTTTGTCAGCCCACTAGGTCTCTAAGAGCCAATTCAAAATTCATGAACCTAATTAGGCTATTTGTTATTGAGGAGGGTTCAAATGCCTTCATCATGCCTTCATTTTTAAAAACTTAAATAACTCAAAGTTTAAAACTTAAACGTCAAAATAAAACCGTTAAATGTGATCTATGTTATTTTCTTTGTGTCCATACAAAATTATCACATTTTGATTATGCTTTTATATGAATCAATAAGTTGAAAAATCAACGTCTAGAAATTATCCACATTAGTATATATTTTTACAAGCTTAAGATGACAACCAAAACAAAGTTGAAATGCCATAATTTTTTACACGTGCATAGATAAAATGATGTAGTTCATATCCAACAATTTTATTTTGAATTTTAAGATATAAATTTTGAGTTATTAAAATTTTTAAAAATAAAAGCATGATGGAGACACAAAAAATAAAGACATTTGAACCCTCCTCTTTGTTGTTTTGTCTTTTCATAATTCCAAAGGAAAAAGAAGGTTAGAAACCTTACTCTAACTATCTTTGTTCTAAATTATGCCAAGCTGGGGGTAATTAGTAAAGGGAACACGAAAAATATCACTTGTTAAAAAAAAAAAAATTAGTTAAAATTGGAATTCGAGCTACCAACTATTTTAATATAAGATTGTTTTTTTTTTCGGATTTTAATCTATAATCTATGAAGAATATAGTTTTTGCCACTAAATAAAAGGTTAAATCTCTAAGTTAGTATATAGTTAATTTATTCAAATTCTAAATTAGTGTATAGTTAACTTATACAAAATAAGGAGCGTGATAAATTGTGCATAGTTAACTTAGATAAATTATTATTGTACCAAATATTGTGCATCGCTTATTGCATCCAAAAAGTATTATACTTGAAATAAGAAAAAACTATTTATTGCCCTCATCAGTCATTACAAACTTCATCTTATGGAAAGAGCGATGTGGTAAAACATTGAGAAAGATGGACAACACATTGCACGACCTCCGGACTCTAAGCGATCACGCAATGTCAGTTAAGATTGAAGCACACCTTCCAGTGAAACATGGCAAAGATACATGGTCTCTATATGGAAGGTTATGAATTCAAAACACAAATGAAGAAAATTCTCTGTTGTAATAATAATAATGGTATGAAATTTGAAAACCAGATCTTCACCTTTCTTTCAAAAAAAAAACACAGCTTCAAAACCATTTGATTTATCTTATTTCTTTGCTTTTCTGCAATTATTTTATTATCCTTTTCCGCTTTCATTTCTTATTTCCTTCTCAAATATATTGAGACAATATTTTTTTTCTTTTACAATTCTGTTATGAAACTTTTGTAACGGGCTATTATCAATCAAATGAAGGTGTGACCCTTATTTTTACTCAAAAAAAAAATCTATATATTTATATTTAAAATGTTATACAAAGTGCTTATCACTTTTTTTTAATGATCATAAGAAAATTAAAGTTAAAGAATTTGTTGAAGTAAAAACTAAAGCTTTCAAAAATTTGTTATCCTTGTAACTAAAGTATAATTTTTTTTTTCATTTAATATACATATTTTTTTTAATAGAAGTATAAATACATTTAGAATGGAAATAAGGAGTGCGAATCAAGCGTGCCGAAAATTATTTATAGCATAAAAAAAAAACCAGAAGTTGATTTTTATTTATAGTCATAATTTTCTAGTTCAAACATTTTGATTCGCCAATTCAATTGGCACCAGAAGTTGACTAGGAGAACTAACCCGATTTTTTTATTTATATCCAAAACAATAATTAAATTTCAAAAAATAACTAAAGTAGAGTATAATTTCAAAATCTACTCAAATCGGAAAAAAAAATTTCCGGTAATTCAGTCTAAAACCGGAAATTTTTTTTCCGATTTTAGAATTCCAAAACCATCACCAAAAAAATAAAAAATAAAACCGTAAAATTTTTTCCTGTTTCACTATTTTTTTTCAGATTTGTTTTTTTATTTAAATAGAAATGTTTATAATTTATTTATATTTTGTACTTAAATATTAGAAATATTTAATATATTTCTTTGAAAATAGATGGAATACTATATAATTTGATTTATTAGAAAGACTACTACAAATAACTGGGATCAATATTTTTCATGTTAGATTTTTTGCGGTTGTAAGAAAAATTAATATATTTCTTTATGACATATTGGAAAAAAAATAAAAATGCTTAGATCCTGAGTTATTGATCTCTGTTTAAAAGTCACTTCTAGATAATACAGAAAATATTGTGATCTTTTTAGTACATTTAATTTATAAAAACTTGTATCTATTTTGAGAATTCATTTTAATAACAATCATTAAATAACTTAAAAATTTTGTTTTTTTTTCAAAAATAGATAACACTTTTTAGAAATTAAATGGACTAGAAAGATGACAATATTTTATGTATTTTCTTAGAAGTGACTTTTGAACCGAGATCAATAACTGAGAATTCAAACATTTTTATTTTTTTTCCAATAACACATAAATAAATATATTAATTTTTCTTATAGCCGCAAAAATATGGCATGAAAAATGTTAATCCGAGTTATTTGTAGCAGTCTTTCTAATAAATAAAATTATATAGTATTCTGTCTATTTTTAAAAATATATATTAAATATTTCTAAATATTTCAATAAAAAGTTAAATAAATTATAAATATTTCTATTTAAATAAAATAAAAATCTGAAAAAAAGAAAAAAAATAAGTGAAACCAGAAATTATTTTTTACGGTTTCTCTCTCTTTTTTTTTTAGCCGCTAGTTTTGGAATTGTAAAACCGGAAAAAAAAAATTCTGATTTGGATAGATTTCAAAATCCTATATTAAAATATGCTTGGAGACCAAATTTTACATTTTTCTGATTTTTTTCTACTATTTATTAAGCCAATTTGAAAATCGTTGATCCAACGGTGACTTAACAAAACAGTAAAATCAGAAGCCACCGTTGGATCAACGATTTTCAAGGTGGCTTAATAAACAGTAAAAAATTCCAAAAAATATAAAATTTGGTCTCCAAGCACATATTAATATGGAGAACAAGATGAACGGCTTGAATCAGTCATTTGGACTTTAAATTGGTGATTTATGGTCCAATGTACAAGGAGGCCTATGCATTGCAATGCACCATAGCCCATCCTTCTCTCTCTCTCTATATATATAGTGTTGTTCTAAATTGTTGGATATTTTTGGTCTAAATTTCTTTTATGTTCAATTCTATTTCGTTATGGTATTTAGATTTATATGTACACATAAAATTTGATGGTAAAATTGTTAAAAATAAAACGCACCTATTTAACAAATAAAATTTTGGACTAAATTTAATCTAAAAACTTCTACAACAAATTATGCGCACCATCTGAGCAGTGTTTTGTACTAAGTTGGTGCGCAAATTGCTACAAATTTTACGCACAATTCGATCAACATTTTATACTACAAATTATATGCAAAACAGAAAAAAAAGAATTAGTCCAAAAATTTCAAATAATTTAGAACAAAAGTAAAAAAAAAAAAATTGGTGTGCATACTAAGGGTGCGCACCAAATAATAAAAAAAATCAATTTGGTGCGCATATCCAGCCTGCACACTGAAAAATTTAGTGCGCGAACTAGATATGCACGGGTGGTAAAAACTCAAGTTTGAAAGGTTGGTGGTGTTTGTTTAATTCTAATTTATTATGGAGCTAATTAAAAAAATTCAGTTCCTAGCTTCTCGATTTTAAAACCAAGAATATTTTTCAAAGTAAAATTTTTTTTTAATAGACACACAATAATTTCAAACCCCTCTCTTAATTACTAAAATTAACATTCTTATTATGGTCCAATCTCTTAACTGCAAAATTAAATTATAGCCATTCACTATCCATCTTTAATTAAGAAAATCTTCAACACGCAACAACGCTCTATAAATGCATAGAACTTGCCACCTATTTTCTTTGAGATAAATAGAGTGACTATTTAGAAAGGAAAATAAATAAAAATAAAAAAAACATGGAAGCCCAAGAACACAAGGCACCAGAGGTGGTAGAGAAAAATATAGTGACGGAGGCAACGCAACAATCTTCAGAGAAGAAGAGTAACATGATCCAAGTCTCATCCAACAAAAGACCTCTCTATTTTTATGTCAACCTAGCCAAGGTTCTCTCACCATCTTATTTTCTTCTTTTATTTTTTCTTTGATTATCACCAAATAACAATTGACCTGCACATGAATATTTTTATTAATATCCAAAAAATAATAATAAATTTCATATTCTATCCACTTTTGTGTCGGATTTCAAAAATTGTCCAAACCGGTCAAAATCTCACCTGTTTTCCAACTTCTTTCCGGTTATCTTCTCACCGGTTCAAGAATTAGGACTGGTGTGATTTTGACCGGTTTCAAGAAAAGCAACCGGTGAGATTCTCACCGGTTTTGTGTTTTTTTTACATAACATAAAATTTTTAATTTTTTTTATTTTTTTATTTAAATATTATAAATGTTTAATATATTTCTTTGAAAATAGATGTAATACAATATAATTTGATTTATTAGAAAGACTGTGACAAATAACCCGGATCAATATTTTTCAGGTCGGATTTTTTGCGGCTGTAAGAAAAATTAATATATTTTTTATATGTTATGTGTTATTGGAAAAAAATTGTTTTTGGATTTTGAGTTATTGATCCCGGTTCAAAAGTCACTTATAAGTAAATACAAAATATATTATCATACTTGTAATATATTTAATTTCTAAAAGCTGTATCTATTTTTGAAAAAACAAAACAAAAACTTTAAACTATTTAATGATTGTTATTCAAGAATTTTCAAAATAGATACATTTTTTTAGAAATTAAATGTACTAGAAAGATTACAATATTTTATGTATTACCTAGAAGTGACTTTTAAACCGCGATTAATAACTCAAATTCAAAGCATTTTTTTTTCCAATAACACATAAAGAAATATATTAATTTTTCTTATAGTTGCGAAAAATCCGACCTGAAAAATGTTGATTCAGATTATTTATCGTAATTTTTCTAATAAATCAAATTCTATTTTATTTCATCTATTTTCAAAGAAATAAACATTTTCAATATTTCAATACAAAAAATAAATTATGTTTTTAAAAAAAACACACACACACAAAACCAGTGAGAATCTCACCAGTTTCTTTTCTTGGAACCAGTCAAAATCTCACCGGTCCCAATTTGAGAAATCAGTTAGATTTTGACCGGTTTGAGCAATTTTCGAAATCCTACACAAAAGTGGGTAGAATTTGAAATTTTTTTTAAATATTAATAAAAATTTCGGATGAATAGGCCTATTATTAATAACTAGTCAAAAATATACATTCAAACTTTTGAAAGCAACAATTTAATTTTGAAAGATGTGTTTATTTAAAAAAAATTCTCTATTAGTAACTAGCCAAGAATTTTAAAAGTGGACTATAATTAATTCCTTTTTTTTTCCTACTTTTAAGAATCAAACGACCTATTATTATTTTTTTTTCTTTTTTCTACTTTTGAAAACAATATTCGTCCAATATTAGCAATTTCTTGTCCACCTTGTAACTTTAATGTATTTATTCTGAAATGTTTGGTCATAATGTTTTGTGCTAAAATGATTAGTTGTTTTACTTTAGAGGGGTAATATACATAGTTCTACTACTAAAATTCTGTTTTTTAGTTTAATAAATTACTAAATTTCTATTTGATTTATTATATTATAAATTGTGCTCTTTCAGAGGCACATGCAAAACTACAATGAGGTCGAGCTATCAGCTCTTGGCATGGGTAATTATTTTTATTCTTTTTTTTTAATTTATATATATATATATATACCCATTAGATACTAGTGATTTAGATATTTACCCATAAAACTTTACAAATTAATTATTTCCCCATTCTAACTTATTTTGTTAATATCTCCATTTCTTAATTTAATCAATTAAAAATACAATTCAATATTAATAAATAAATAAATGACAGTTCTGCCCTTCCCTTCAAAATACTTGTGTTGTGTCTTTCTCTTCACCCCCTGGATTTGTACTGGTATCAAATATCTCCAAATTTTGTATATTTGACAGTTAATGCCAACTTCACTGAAACTTTAGTCAATCAAGGAGTAGAAATGGTTTTCTGGTACTAATCGTTAATTGGTAGGCAAAAAAGTGTTGAACTTATGGGTTTATTCGATAATTTTTTAAAGGATATTATGGAGCTGGAACTTTGAAGTCTTTGGTTTTTATTCAACCTTGGTGTCATTGATTTTTATCATTTATCAGAATCCTTTTGTGGAAATCATTATTTCTTTTTAATGCACCCTTGCACAATATGCCAAGAGCTTAAGGAAATGAAAACCTGGCAATACTGGTAACATGAGCAATCCTCCTGCAATTCTGACAATTTTATTTCAGCTATCGGCACGGTGGTGACAGTTGCTGAGATCCTCAAGAATAACGGCCTTGCTACCGAGAAAAGTATTATATCAAAATTCTCTAAGTATAATTGAGCTTTATTTTAAAAGTTCTCTAAGTAATTATATATATTCTTTCATTTATGCTAGAGATTCAGATGTCAACAGTTGGCATGAAAGATCAAGCGAAAGGAGGCAAGCTTGTACGGAAAGCAAAGGTATATTCGAAATTCAAATGCAAATAGAAGTACCAGTATTAGACCCGATCGATCGGCACAATACCAACCAGGTTTGGTACAGAAATCCATCAAGATCAACTGCAGCTAGACTTTGTATCTACTAATTTAAGTCCATTAATTTACTTAATATTTATTTATAATTTACTTTCAGATTGAGATTACACTAGGAAAATCAGAAGGTTTTGACAAAATGGTGTCCCCAAAGAAAAAGGATCAGAACAAGATAGAGATGGAGGCGCCTAATCAAATGGAAGTTAATACTTGATTCAGTTTTGCTTGGAAATTTAATTAATAGCTTTTTGCAGTTTCTTAAAAAATCATTTTTGGAGTCTCATAAAGAGACAGGGTTCAAATAACAAGTGGAAATCTTTTGAGGAGGTATCTATAGTATTAATTCAAAGTTGATTCTTTTGTACTATTTTTTTTTTTATTGATATAGGATTTAGATTACTTAAGTATTTATTGTCAAGCTTCTTTGTAATTTCCAGGATTGATTTTTCTTATTGCAATCTATATAAAGTTTTCAGATCTTTGTAGAAAATTTAAGGACCCAGATTTAAATGAGTCATTGATTTCTCCATTATGGTACATTTATTTGATGTTTATATTTCTCAAATAAAAACCTACCATTTAGATTGTACACAACTTGAAATTTATTTGATCATTTATTATATAATATCAAATGTTCTATTATCTTAAATTTTCATAGGTTGGTGGATGACTCAATAAAATTTAATATATGACCTACTGAAATGATGAAGAACACATCTATAATTTATATCAAATATATCGAATGGTTGTATTTATATCAAATATATCAAATGCAAAGTTAAAACTGTTTTCTAATATTTGAAGATCATACAAACGATTCCTTGTCCGCCCAGGTACCTGAGGTGCAATTTAAAAGAACAAACGGTCCATAGTAAGTCTATTCAAATCAAACTCAATTCGATAGTTGTTGTGAACGTAGGGGTTGCTTTAAGATTTGTGCTAAGCTAAAAGAACGGTCCTGATTTTCAGCTTGCACCTAAGATACCTGGGGTGATACGGATTCCATACAAACAAAGCACATCATCAGCGCTTAAAAAATAAAACTCAACCATCAGATTTTTTTAAATAAATATCTTGAAAAGTTGATGGGCCTATGTAATAATTCCAAATTAAAGAGAGTCAAAGAGACTAGGTTGTGGGCCCTAAAAAATTCCAAATTAAAGAGATTCTTTCTGACAAAATTAAGATAGGATTTGCTTCTAAAAGAAAGATGATCTCTCTTTATTGAATTTAAGATTAATTAACGGTAAAAAGAGGACACACGTACCTCAATCTATGCCAAAACTGGAACAGAAAAAACAAAACCAGCTGGTAACATATTGTCAAATTACATTCAGATTTATGCTTCATTTTGCATCTGAATTGGATCCAATATCTTAATAGACACATTTGAGTCAAAAAGATACTGGTAAGCATAAATTTAATTAGGTACTGGCAAGCATCTAACAGTCTAATCAAGAGAAGAATTCCTATTAACTTAACTTTTGATTTAATCCAAGGTAAACTTCCTAAAAATGGTAAGGCATCACAAATGCTTCAAATTTGATCCCACTTGATTTGAATCAGACTATTCCTAATTACACCTGTGGGACTATTCCTGGTCATGTCAGATTGCTTTTACCAAAAATTTCAAAATTCATAATTTCAGGTTAAGATGTCCATATCTAATAATCTGTTCACCCCAAAAAAGTTGATAAGTTCTACTTTTCTTTCTGTTTCTGTACCAGCAATCAGTTCCCAGGAACAACATTATCATTTAGCAATTAAACATTAACGAATAGGATAATCCCGGTTTACATTTTTTACTGCATACCCACAACCGACCCGCACATTTTCAAATTAAGTCCATGTTGAATGTAAGGTCAGATTGGCACTGTTACATAAAAACACTTCACTATCGGTTGAAATCGCATTTCACCATCGGATTCCGAACTGATGCTTATCGCCCCGATAGTAAATGTACATACACATGTTATTGGCTCAAAACAGATGGCGTTGATCAATATACCATCAGCAGTGCACGTTTGGCCATCGGGTTCCGAGCCGTTGATTGTTATGTGGTTTTGACTGCTAATTAAAAACCGGTTTAAATTGAGCAAGCGTCCTTTTCACTTTTCAAGTGAGGTGCATGCCTCTCCTATCTTAACATCCACCAGCGGCCACTTAAAAGGATAGATCATGGATGCTTTAGCTAATTAAATAAAGTGTGTTATGAAATATATTACAGTGAGATTTTGGAGGTACAAATGTAGCTTTCTGAAAAGGTATTATTTCCAGTAGGTAGATCCTGTTCCTGTGGGAACTGGGAAGGGACCTGTGAAAGAAATACACCAGCTGCCTAGCTAGCTTCTTTCTCTTTGACATCTCAATCAAATCTTTAGCATAAATTAGGTTGTTAGGATCTGTCCTTACCTGTAAGCTTATCCAAAACCTATTATAATAATATAATTTGTTACCCAAAAAATATGTTCTCAACTAGGCTTAAGAAATAGCCACGTGGTCACTGCGTTGAAAATCCACTGATAAAATTCTTTTTTTTTTTTCAGTAGATTTTAAAGCCAAGTTGAAAATGGTGAGAGGGTTGAAATGCCTTCATTTTGTGTCTCTACCATACCTTTATTTATAAAAACTTTAAAAACTCAAAATTTAATACTTAAAAGTCAAAATAAAACCATTATATAAGATCTACATTATTTTATTTATTCACATGTAAAAAATTATGACATTTCAATTTTGTTTTGATTGTCATTAAGAGCTTGTAAAAAACGTACTAATGTGAATAATTTCTAGACGTTGATTTTTCAACTTATTGATTCACATAAAAACAAAATTAAAATGTGATATTTTTTTTATGAGCATATAGAAAAAGTAACATAGATCACATCCAATGATTTTATTTTGACTCTTAAGGCCCTATTCGGCAATTCACTACTCCCGTGGGAAAAAAATATTCACTCAGGGCCTGTTCGGCCGACAAATGGGAATGGGCACGAGCACGGGAATTAAACTGAATTTTTTTTTCCACATGAATAGTGATTCCTCCGAACAGGTCCTCAGAGTGATTTTTTTTTCCCACGCGCACAGTGTTTCGGCCATTCAAATTGGACCCGTTTTTGTTCCGTCCTGGCAATCGAACAGGGCCTAAGTTTTAAATTTTAAGTTATTAAAGTTTTGAAAAATGGAGGCATGGTGGAGACAAAAAAATGGAGGCATTTGAACTCTCATCTAAGTAAATATACTGGACTAGATCAAAAAGTAGGGGTGTCAATGGATACGATACAGGAAGGGTGGAAGCATTTTCATATCCATACGGACCATACCCGCTAAAAATAACCTTACCCATACCCTACTTTTACCCATGTAGATTTGACATTACTCTACCATACCCTTACAAGTTAAAATTATCAAGGGCGATAGTGGAAGCGGTATGCATGATATTCCAACATTGTAACGTTCTTACGCACAATTTCGCTTGAAGCAGCACTCCCATCGTAACTTGTCTAAGAAAAAAGCCCCTGACGGTCTAATTCTACTATAATAATACTATAATAATTAGTTTTATTATATTTTACAAATGAAACATCAAAACTCATTTATTTCTCACATATGCAATAATATTACTAATAAAAAATAAAAATAATGTGCAATCAATTTCAACTAAATTATTTTTTTTATAAAATAGGAGAATTACAAAATAAAAATATATCTTCTGACAAATTTAATTATTTAATTAAAAAACACAACATACAAATAAAAATTATATGTTTAATATGTTTCTTATAACAAAAGTACTCATTAATTATTGCTGTAATTATATTTTATATAATTACCTTATAGGGTAACGAGTATGAAATAGTTTTTATCCGTGCCCTTACCCTTTTAACTGACGAAAAAAAAATCATTATCCATATCCATACTCAATAAGCTAACGAAAAAAAACTTACCCATATCATAAAGGCACCAAATAGGGAAAATCAGTAAGATCATTAAATATTATTAATTAAGGTCAGTTGCTGTATCAAGATCTCTTATCAACCATGTTCCTCTCAAAATTAACACCAATGATATATCCTTGTCAAAATAATTGCTTGTGAAGAGGTATTTCCCTATTTTCTTATTGGAAAAGAGAATAGTACTTTGCCTTGGAACGAAAGAGAGAAAAGAGGTTGGTGCAATGCAATGGCCAATGGTAATTGATAAACTGCAAAACTGTAGCTGCTGGTTCTGTCAGACTATCACCATTTGATGTCCTAGTGGGTCCCACATAATAACTTGACGGAAAAGAGCAAACACCATCCAATTGAGAGGAACCTTCCAGAGAGGCTCACCTGAAACTTGAAAGTGCAAGTGCTAATATATATATATATATTAATAGTAAGAGATTCTCTTTATAATTTGTATAACTAATCATGAGCAAGACTACTTAATGCCAAATTTATATTGATTAGTAGCATTTTTAAAGTCTAATAATTTAGTTCTATTAAAAAAAGAATCTACGTGGATCAAATGATGTTCAAATTATATCAAAATTGACACCCAATTATGCACATTAAGGACCTATTCGGCTGCCAAACGAGAACGGGAATGAATTTGGATTCGAGTCCAATTTAAATGGCCGAATACTGTGCATGTGAAAAAAAAAATTTCACTCTAAGTAATTTTTTTTCCCCACAGATACAATGACAGTTGAACAAGTCCTAAATAACATGTATAGAATTTTAACTTTGAGGAATCATTTTTAAAATTGATTGTCAAGCTTGTCAAATAAACTTATATAATTATGTATTATCCATCATTTAATTTGGTCCAATTATTGTATTTTAAAAAAAATAGAGTACTTGCAATTAATTAAAAGATGGATTGAATTGAAAATAGAGATAATAATATTAGAGTATGATGAGATACAAAAGTATTTTGACTCTACTATAGACTAATATTAATCGCATGTACTTGTAAAATTTCGACATCATGACTTCGGGAGTCGTTAAAAGATGGATTGAATTGACAATAATTGATTGGTTGATTTTGCTAGCATCCACTCGTACTGAATAAAATCAAAATATAAACATTTATTCAATTAGTTTGTTTTGTAAAAATTTACATAATACTCCTTTCAGATTTTAATTATATTGGCATTGTTTGAAACTAAAATTTGGTATTAAATCTCGAGTAGAACTAAGGTGTTCTTAAGTTCACTAAGTTCTCGTCATATCGGTTTTAAATGATGAATCTGAATTGTTGAAATCCGCCTACCTTACGAGTGATGCGACTACATGTGAAAAATTTTAATATTCAAATTAATTTAGTATAAAGTCAACCAATAAAAAAACTTTCAAAAAATGAATGCATTAAAATTAATTTATTAATCTTCTAATTTTGACCGATTGACTTTATACTAAATTAATTCAAATGTTTAAAATGTTCACATGTAGACGCATCACTCGTAAAGTAAGCAGATTTCAACGGTTCGGATTCGTCATCTAAAGCGAATTTGACGGATTTTAGACTTGAGTTCACCAAGGAACTTGGTGAACTTAAGAACACTCTAGTTCTACTCTTAAATATCTTCTAATATAATATATGACAAATCTGTGAACTCAACTTTAAATCCAATCAGATTAGTTTTAAATGACAAATCTGAACAGTTGAAACTCACATTCCTTATGAGTAATTTGTCCACATGCAAAAAAAAAAACCTTTCGAATTATTGTAGTATAAAATCAAGCTGTCAAAAGTAGAAATTTAAAAATTAATTTTAATGCGCGTTCATTTTTTTAACACTTTTTTACTATTGTATACAAAATTAATTCGAAAAATTAAAATATTGTCAAACATTATTTATTATGGTGAAACTGGAATGATTGCTTAAAACGCGTCGAGCTTAGCTTTCGCAATGGGGAGCGCTATTCTAAGCGCAAAAATTCTATTATTGAGAGCTGAGAGAATTTTTTTCGCAATTAGACCAAATTTGCCCTTAATAAATTCTTCTTTCAATCTTTATTTTAAATTAAGTAACTATTAATAAAGGAAATATTTGAGGCTTCACAATACACATGACAATCTTGTATATTTATGGAATTCATAAATAAGTAATGTAAATATTTTGATTTTTCCCACATGACCGTGATTATATTATAAACTAATTAAGCTTATCTTCAAGATTAATATTAGCATTAAAATACAATAAATTAGGGGTGCAAAATTGCAGACAAATCGGTTAATATCTGTCTGTATCTGGATATGTATTCAAACTTTTGTGGATTCAGATATTTGGATAAGTATATATATATATATTTTTTTTGCAAACTATAAGTATAATTTGTATACAAGATACGGATACATGAGTTATGAAGATACATATATGAATACGGTTTTGGTTTCGGAAGCAAATACTGATAATAATTATCTATATCTATATTTTTATTTTAAATTTTCAGATATCTATTTGTGCATATTCATTACGGATACAAATGATGATGTGTATTTTTCATCCTTTTGTTTTAGAATCGTATATGTTAGAGAGAAATATTTATTTTTTAAGTATCTATTGCTTAAAATTTTACTTGTGTTGGCTATTTTGTCATATCTTATAATAAGATAACAAGTTTAATATTGAAGAAAATATTATTTTGACTGTTTAATATTCGATATGTAGACATGTTTGTTTAATATTCAATTTTTACTAGTATTTATTTAGTATCCAATCTGTATCTGTATCTTTGTATTTGAAAAATAAAAACATGTGGAAATATAATTTTTATCACTATCCAATCCGCGTTGAATCCATTTGCACAATACAATAAATTATATCCACAAAATAAAATTATATATTGTAATTAACAAATAGAATACTTAGAGAATTATATAATGATTATGAACTTTTAAAGATTAGTCAATGATTCTTCAATTAAAAAGTTTTCAAAATGTAACATGTTATATATTTTTTCATTATTTTAATTGTACATATTGGAACTAATCAAATTCGACCATCGTTTTTTTTATTCAAATAATTTTCCATGGATCAAATAGAGAAGAATTTGTTTACATTTTTTTTTGACTAATCTCAATGAATTACCTCATCAATTAATTACTTAGAAAGTTTTTTGGGGTTTTTCTAAATTTGAATCAATATAGATTTGTACATGTATAATTTTGTTTCTTATTCCACTCTATTAGGTAAGAATTAATAGCATGAATTATTTGAACAAAAAACAGCTTCATACCCTACGTAGGCATTAATTTCCCTTCCATAAGTGATAATAGGAATTAATTAGAATCATAATAAGAAAGTACTTAATAAGGGACAAAATTGTATTAAAAGTAAAAAAATTCTCTCAGCACTCAAAAGTAGAATTAATGCTCTTAAAATAGCACTCCCCAGAATTTGAAGGTTAATTATAAAGTGCTTGTTGGTTGGTAGCTTAAAATGGAACATAGAATGTTACTGAGCCATCAACTAAGAATCTTAGATCAGCTGTTCTCTTTTGTTCCTGTAGATAAAATAAAAATAATGTTAAAATTCAAAGAGTTACAGGATGGGGAGCAGTGCCAGTGCAGTGGTACTTCCTATTCATGGGTTTGACAGTAATTGGGAGGTGATTAGTTATATCATATGTCTATCTCCAATAAAAGGAGAACTTGATACACACACTAGTATAGTGTATTCTTGTGCATGATGCCAGGGATAATTATATGTAATGAGATGGGAGCGGATTCAGAATTTTTGTTAGGGAGTGACAAATTAATAACGAATCAAGTATGAGACAAAAAAAAACAATGTTCTAATTTCTAATTTCAAATGCTATGACTTCTAATTTTTAATACTTTGACTTATAATTCTGATTACCAATTCAAAAAATTATTGTAATTTTAATCCTAAATTTAATATTAATTACAAACTAAAAGTACAGAGGGATGCAAATAAAATTTCTGAAAGGGTCAAAGTCGAACTGAACCTTTAAATTTGTATAAAACTTCGAAATTCATAAAGAAACAGTTGCCCTCTGAACTACACTGGGTCCGCTCCAATTAGACGTTCCCATTCATATCCAGTTTAGAGAAACGGAACTCATAGAATTGTAACCGCATCGAGTCGAGTTGAGACAAACTAGCTCAATTTTTTCAGAGTCGATCTCGAACAAGTCATGAGCTATGAATTATTGTTTGTCAGTGCTACCATATATTCTTGTCAGGCTGTAGACAATATATAGCTAATCCACCATATATACTTGATATGAATCGTTAGATTAGTAATCTACAGTCTGAATTATAACTGATCATGCAATAATTGCATAAGATAACAGGAGCGGACCCATTGTAGATCAGGGGGGTTTGAGTTTTAGAGTACATTTAAATGCATTCTATAATAGCTAGAATAGCTACTATTTGATAATAGTAGATGAGAATAGTGTTTATGTGGTGCAATTCGGAATAGCGAAAATATTGTTTGGATTTAACATTTAGAATAATGATAGAGGGATTGAACATTTGAGATAGCATCAATTGCTATTCCGACTTTTTGTAGGAATATCGGAACAACGCTATTCTCACTCTTCCGAATAGCAATTGAGTATGTTTGGCTGGATCGGAACAGCGCTATTTTCGCTATTCTCGTTATTCTCAGTACATCCAAACATAGCCGGGTGATTTATTGGTATCGATTGACTGTCTCTCCCTAAAATTTTTTTTGCCCCCCTCTAAATGTTTGATTTGTAATTCCGGTAAAATTTAATATTAAAATTAAAATTAATTTCTTGAATTATGATTAGTAATTATAATTATAAATTATAAGTCAAATATTGAAAAATATAAGTTAAAATATTATTTTTTATCGATAAATTATTTAAACTCGGTTTAATATATTTTTTTATCCGGTTCTATAAAAATTCTGAATCCGGCCATGATAACAAACGAAATAGGAGTTTTGAGCATTGATTTGGATTTAGTACGGGCAAATAAATGCCAACTCTTTCTCGATTTGACTTACCATCTCTCTCTCTCTCTCTCGTAATGAAGCCAATATGTCACTATCGGCTCGTAGCTGCCTCCGGGCTTGATGATAAAAAAATTAAATAAAAAAAAATAAGTTTAATAAAATAACACGATATGCAACGACATACATTCTTTCAAAACAAATTTTAATAGAATAGGTTTACGCAATGATATGGCCCCTTAAAATATCATGTTCCTATATATTATAACTAGAAGTAGAACTTGGGTGGATTTTAAGCTAAGTTTCTTTGTAACCTTGATTTAAAAATTTATTGGGTTGATTTCAAACGATAAATTAAAATCATTAAAATCAATCTACTTTATGAGTGATACATTTACATGTAAAATTTAAAAGTTTGAAACTAATTTAGTATAAAGTCAAATAATAATAAAAGATAATTTGCAAATTATTTTTAATATATTTATTTTTTTACCACTTAATTTTATATCAAATTAATTTAGAAACTTACAAATTTGACATGTAAACACATCACTCATGAAATAAATCATTCTTAACGGGTTAAATTCGTTATTTAATACCAATCCGACAATTTTTTTAGTTAAACTCACAGAGATACTTGGTGAACTTACGAACACCCCTAGTCGTACTGTTATAATTCGTTATTGGATCGGATCGCTTGTATTACGAACTCATGAAATGATTATAAAAATATAAATAGGTACTAATAATGAGCTATAAAGGTATTTAAGTGGTTAGAATTATCCAAATTTAATTATTATAAATTAATAAAATAAAAATGTAATTTTTTAATTGTTGTGCATGTTTTGAGGTGTCATGAACAAAGACTCTTCATCTTAATTTGATTTTCGCCCATTGATGGATTCGGTTAGTCGCATTCAAGAGTAGTTGCATCATCAGCTTCTTAATTAGCTAAAGTAAATTAATCTCGGCCTAATTTTTATATGAGCAATTAGTTAGGAATTATCCAAACCACCATATATTCTTCCAAAATCAAATGTAGCTTTTATTAAATACCCAACCAATCCTCATAGCTCACATGCTCCTTGCAGCAATTTAAAATCCAATGATTTAAAATTTCTTCAAATAACATTATATATGTCAACTTTAGTTCTACAATTTCAAGCAATTGTAGAAAAAAAATATATATTCATTTTTAAGCAGACGGCGTTTTCAATGTATTTAAACAAAAAGGAGAAAAAGGCTGAGGATTATAGAAATTGTAATAATTTTGGTAGCGTCTAATTGTCCACAGCTTTTTGTCTACCATTTGTTCACAGTTTTGACTTGCACGAATATTGTAAAATTACTTCTGCATGCTGTATAATTATACAATATATCACATAAAATATATTAGTTAATCACAAAACATTCATGAACTATTTGAAGTGGTCCCATGATAGTTAGAAAAAGATTGCAACGATAAAAGAAATGTACTTTCAAACTGTACTTTCGGAAATTACAGTTATAGGAAATTATTGGCAGTTAGAGTTAGTTATTAGCGGTTATTGACAGTTAGAGTTAGTTATTAGCGTTTGCACTAGGTTGAATCTTATATACTGTAAAATTGAATCTTGTATACCGTAAAATTGAATCTTGTATACAGTAAAATTTTCGATTGAATCTTGTATACTGTAAAATTGAAACCTGTATACAGTAAAATTTTCAATTGAATCTTGTATTCTGTAAATTTTCAATTGAATCTTGTATACTGTAAATTTTCAATTGAATCTTGTATACTGTAAAATTTCTAAATGTAAACCATAAAATAATACCATGTATACTGTAAGATTAAATATAACAAATGCTACATTTCAGCTTAAACTACAACCTGCAAAAAATCATGTATACTGTAAAATTTCAAAATATAAACCATAAAATAATACCATGTATACTGTAAAATTTCAAAATCTATACGTACATCCATCCATCATCTGTTCAACAAAAATCTGTTCATCACAATGTTTGACTCTGCCGATTCTTCAATTCCTACATCTCCCACAATATCTGATTCAGTATTTAAATCGATTTCTACAATCCTAATTTCTACAACACTATTTACGCTTGAATTTTCACTTGTCAAATCTTCATTCAAATCAAAAGCCATTGGGGCAAAACTATAAAAATCAATACTAAAGAATATTAGACACACAAAAATATATATATAATGATGTACATCAAAATGTATTCATAACACTGTATTTGTATATCTTATATACTGTAAATTACTTAATATAAAATGTAACATACACATATCATAACAAATAATACAAAGTGCATATCAAAACATTACTTATATACTATAAAATTTGTCACCTATACCGTAAACCAAACCCATTTATAACATAAAATGATATATACAACATTTAAAAAATAACAATATATATCATGTAAAATTGACCTGCGCCAATCCTGTAAAATTCATAATTCAAAACTGTAACTTATGTAAAATAATCTAATAACAATTTTCAAACATAAAGAAAAAGTGTCATTTCACTTGCACCAATCCTGTAAAATTCATCATTCAATGCTGTAACTTAAATAACAAATCTTATAAAAAATGTCATTCAAATTTTCAAACATCCAAAAACTTTCAATATGCACCAATACTGTAAAATTCATAATTCAATGTTGTAACTTAAATAACAAATCCTACAAAAAATGTACTTCACATTTTTAAAATATCAAAATCGCAAATCTAAACTGGAAAATCACAAAATCGTAACATTTCATAAAGAAATTTTTCAAAATATCATAAATCTACAAAAAATTATAAGAATAAGTGTAACATTGAGTATGTGGATATCTATGTGCTCCCAATGATATTGGTAGCCGCTTTCTTGATGGAAGTCTTATTCCTATCCCTTCCTTTGTCGCTAATGGACTTCAACACCAGCGCCTTCTTCATCTTGTCATAGGCAGTGTCGTGAAGATCTGGATCGAATAAGGGGAAGGAGAGATCGGAAAGAGAGATCAGAAAGAGAGAAAGAGAGATCGAAACTTTTGTTTATGTGAGAGAAAGAGGGATCAGAAAGAGAGAAAGAAGAGAGAAAGAGAGATTAGAAAGAGAGAAAGAAGAGAGAAAGAGATGACAGGCGAGAGGTGAGAGAGAGGAAAGATGAGAGGTGAGAGGCGATCTGTCGTGATTTTATAATTTGGATTTCCGTTAAAAAAAAAAATAATTAGATGGGAGTGGATAAGATTGTGGACAAATGGTGGACAAAATCCAGTGGATAAAAATATTTTCTCAATAATTTTAGCCTGCATCTAATTTCTATGGTACATCAATGCTTATGATGGATGTTTTGAAAAAAAATATTATTTAAATAAAAATTTAAAAATGTAGTTGCGTTATCAATTATTTAGATAAGGCGTGTATTAAATTTGAAATAGGTAGAAAATCAAATGTATGAACGGTGCAAAATTTTTTATATCAAGTGATTTTCTATCTATTTAAACAAGATGAACGGTTTGGATCAACTATTAGAATTTTGAAAACTCAAATATTGAGCCGTAGAACCATAGCCTTACTCTTTTAAAAATACCTAAAATTTAATCTCCGAGTACATTTTCATATAAATATATTGTATTGAACAATTTAGATTGATTGTTTAAACTTTAAAAACAAAAAATATAAATTCATAACACAATGGGCTTTGCAAAGTAACATAGCCTCAGTCAATATGTATCACAAGAAATGGATATAATAATATTCATCTCTTTATCAATGAATATGGTTGGTCACATTCAAGAGTAGTTCCATCAGCTGTGCTGTTTATTTATTAGCCAAATCAAAACCGCTATTGTGCTAATAATTAATACTTCACCATCTTATAAGCAGTTAGGAATTATTCAAACCACCATATTTTCTTCAAAGGTCAAATCTTAGCATTTTTTAAAGTACCCATCCAATCCTCAAAGCTCACATGCTACTTGCAGCATATTTTTTGTTTTTGTTTTGACAAAGTACTTGCAGCATTTATATTTATATCCTATAACATTTATCCAGTAAAAAGTCCGTTTAGACCGATTAAAGTCGTTGGTGGTTATCAAACTATCATGAATTTTTTCAACTAATTAATTAATTATTTCCGATTAATCGCTTGACGACATCTTGTCCGTCCAACGACCGCATACTGTTATTTACAACACTGATCCAGTGTACCCAAAAAGTTATATAAAATTATATGTCTACTGTTCGGTATATAGCAGTATATTTATAACCTATACCGCATTGTTATTATCACTATAAAATAGAACAAGACTATGGTGGCATGTATATTATGATCCATTGTATTACAGATTTTTTATCTTTACAAAATTCAAACAGTCGATTCAAATTGCTTAATGTAATCTAAATATAATTAAATATCAAATTTTATATTTTATATTTTTTTCAGCAGGTAATGAATCACTTGATCTGAAGATTATGAATTATTGAAAATAGCGATTTTTATCTATTTAAATTTAAAAAAAAAACAAACTCTGTTTCTACTAATTGATTAAGTTTTATTTACAATTCTGCCCTTTTCTGGTCAACAAACCTTCGACATGGACCATTCAGTTTCGAACCCGCCCAAAGCATTCGAACAGAACAACAGCAACTTTCCAAATGTTGTAAAATTAAATTTCACAAAAGATCACCAAAGAAGACAAAAAGAAAGATTTAAAACCAAAAACAACCGAGCCCCAGTTCGCTGTAATAACAAATATTACAAACTTTTATAACACTCTCCTTCCAGTGGGTCCCTATCTCAAAAGTATGTTCGCAACACTTCGCCCCTAAAACTAGCTACACATTGTTTACACTGGAATCGTTACATAGAAACTCAGGTATCGAAACAAGGGATTCTTTATCTCAAACTTTGCGTGTCTTTTTGGAAAATCTTAACCGCTCATATATGTTCTACACGAATCATAAAGTATAAATAATACTGGCCCCTGCGCTATCCCCGAATATTTACCGTACACGTCGGTCACGCAAAAGTTGAGATATCTCAGAGGATACACATTCATTCTTTTTTGACAATATAAACAAGGGGTTAATACTAACTGCGTTGAAATAGAAGAGAGCTATAAATGTGGAGCTACAGCAGCAGCAAGCAGCTCGCCCGAAGTCTGAACTAAAGACCAAAATCTCGCAGAGAGAGAGAGAGAAACAAAAAGTGAGAGAAAAGGGGCGAAGTAGAAGAGAGATCGAGAGATCCCGCCTCTCAATCGACCTCAAATCTGTAAGAAATCTCTAGCATTGCAACCAGCTTTTGTTATTTTCTTACTGTTTTCATCTCTTTTTACTCACACTCGGCCTCAGATCTCGTTTGATTTGATGAAATTTGGTGGATTAGATGGTACTGTTCTTGAGTGTTTTTATAGTTGCGATTAGCTTGTAAGCATTATACCGTGCATTACCTTTGATTTCTGTATTTCTGTTCTGTATTGCCGATCTCTTGGGTTAAAGTCCGATTTTGGTGTTTACTTCGTTGATTTAACTTATTTTCTCAAAATGTAGCTATACAAAGTTTGATGCTACTGAAAGATGAGCTTAAAAAACAAAGATTAAGAGGTATTGCGTATTATCTCGGGATCTAAAACTACCTTGTCCATCCTGTTGCTTACATTTGCCCAACGACACTGAGAATAACCTCACATTCCATCCGATTTCTCTGACATGGCTAAATCGCCAAAGCTCTATCACTATACAGTCTATACTCACTAAAAGTAAAAGAGAAAGCCATATTTTGGCAATTTATTGGGAAAACAGGAAGAGTGAGTGGAAAGGGTAAAACTCTTTAGGGCATAAAAGATAGTGTTTTTCAGAGGAATGTTATATCAGTGGATTAGCTAAAATATAACTTAATAAAATTAGCAAATGCTCAATTAGTCAATCAGCAGATAAGTATAACTTACTAAAATTAGAATTAGTCAATCAGCAGATAGGTTAAGTATAACTTACTAAAATTAGCAAATACTCAATTGTATTCCTTTTTAAACACCGATTTTGTATTCTGTATTCTTTCTTGTTATAGTGGAATGGGAAAGGAGGTGCCAAACATGAGTTTGGGTGAAGAATCAGAGAGTGTTGTCATCTCTTCAGGTACCGACGACATGGACCCGCATTTGAATGGAACAAACGAGCCAAATGCAGAAGGAAATGGTGTTGAAGAACCTGAAGGCACCACTCCTGAAAAACATGCTGCAAATGAAGACTATCTGATCAGAGCTTCTGGAGAGGATGGAAGCATGACTCCTGATGGAAATGGTCTTCAGTCAAAAAGCCCATTGAGGAAGGCTCAGGTTATCACTCTCTTTTTTCTAGTTATTTTGACAAAACCCAGAAATGCATACTAATGAATTTTTAAGAATAACTTTCAATTGTTTAACACATGTTTACAAGCATCTCTCAATCTTTATGTTTAACTTCCTTTGAACTATGTTGGCTACCCTTTTTAGAGTTATTAAAGAGCAACCTGATTTTGTATTATATACTGTGTGCATGTCTTTCCTTAATGTGGGAAAAGAAAGCTCCGCATCCTACCAAGAACTTGTTAATAAATGCTGATACATAGTTATACTGGAACTAAAAAGACAATAGTAATAATACTTGAATCTATCAGATGCTTTATCATCGATCAGATTCATGCAAAGACAAGACAACAATCAAATGCTAAACAGCTTAACAGAAGAATTAAAACACTCATGACACATATTGTTTCTTTCTTTTTGTTTTTCAAATAAAGACTAATTTTGCCTTGAATGACAGGCCAATGGAAAATCATCACAATCTGACAGCAGTGCAAAACGCTTCGATGAAGAGGATACATGCTCTGTTACTTCTTCGTATCCTTCTAAATTTTCCACATTTATCTTGGCTTGTTCCTTCCAAAATTTCTCATCAAAACATCATTTAATTTAGTGGGAAAGCTAATTTTTCATTTGGCCAGCCCTGTTTTGTTTGGTAATAAGTAAAGAATAAAGTACTCAACTTTATTAAATGGTGTTTTTATAGTAGACATATGTTGTAATCATTACTGGAATAAGAAGTGGGGCTCGGTACCTTTTCCATCTCTAATATAAAGCCAAACCCAAGAGAATCTTAGGATAAATTTATCAATAGAGGGATAGAAGAGTGACAAGGAGAGAGCATATGCATGCAACTGGGAAATTAGTTTTCTATCATACCCCACTTTACATATGTGATTGACAGGAATAAGATTGATTTTTGCTCTCCTTCCTAGTTTCTAAAATGATTCTTTACTATAATACCATTTGATGAATTTAAATTTCAAATTCAACCTAGCTGTACTACACTAGTCATCAAACTAGAGCAATATTTTTATGGTTTCAAGAATTGTATTGAACTTGTAAGAAAATTTGTAATAATATGATAGATATATTTCTTTAACGCATATGAAGAACTGCTGCTAGTAAAGGATCAAAGGTAAAATTCACACTGGCATCTGCTCCTGTTTTCAAATGCTCTGAGCGTGCCGAGAAGCGTAGAGAGGTATTGCTTTTAATTAATGTTTGATCAAAGGTTTACAGAACTTTCTTTACTTGCTGAGGTGTGCAGTATAGTATTTTTGCCTTTCGAATAGATGTTAACAATGCTTATTTTATTCGAGCAACTGAGCTGTCATTTAAGTACTTTGATTACATGTGTCACAGTCCTTGGTACAATTTTGCACAGGCCATGTTACCTAAATATTGGTAAAGTATTAACTGTTTATGTGAAGAATCTCTTTGTTGTATTAACATTATTGTTGTGTTGATTTAGTTTTACCAAAAGTTGGAGGAGAAGCATCAGGCTTTGGAAGCAGAGAAGACTCAATCTGAAGCCAAGGCAAAGGTTTGTTGTGTTTTCTTGTCTATCTCTTTTTACTATTTGAAGCTTCCAAAGATATTATGTTGTTTATGCATTAATGTTTTGCCTGTGCACTTCTTACCTCATGTTTGATTGTTATTATGTTGATTTTCTGCCTTTTATTGCATAGAAGATTAGTGGTTAAATTATCAAGTCTTGCTATGATGTTCCCCTTCCCCTTCTCAATTTCTTATGGTGTTTCTGACCATCATAATGTTGATTTTTCATATCTGATATATGAACCATTGATTTTTAAAGGGCAAAATAGTCAACATACAATAGCATTTCATACAGAGAAAAAATTCTCTGCGAGTTGCTGCTATTAGCGTTAATGCTCATTTAAATCTGTATTTGCTAAAAGGGGAATACTGTAGTAAAACCCTAAATTATTCTCTGAAGTTTACTAAAACTGTTTGAAAACTTAATTTTCTTTTACAATTCTGGATTCATCTTGACATGTCGAGATTGTTTGTTTTGCTTTTATTTGCAACAAGGATTTATTTTACCTGGTGTGTTTTCATAGAAAGAGCAAGAGACTGTCATGAGGCAATTTAGGAAGAGCTTGACATTCAAGGCTACTCCCATGCCTAGCTTCTATCACGAAGGACCCCCTCCTAAGGCTGAACTCAAAAAGGTACGCATTACACATCATTCCAATATGATCTATGTTTGTGAATTTGCCCTCGACTATTCCTTGATTTTACAATGAAGCATATTTTTAACACAATTTTTACTCAATTAATACAATTTTCCCTTAACCCTCAACTCTGACGTAAAAGCAATCCCAAGCACATTATTGCCTTGATTTTTTACTCTCCTTTGTAATACATCTCAGTTTACCTGTACCTTGTACTGGTGTGACCTCTCGATTGTTAAACTGAGGATTTGGCCTGAAAGTGCATTCAATTGTAGAGGCAGGCATCACTTCATATCCAATTTTACTTTAATGAATCCTCAATCAGAAAAGTAAAAAGATCAAGTTCACCGCAATTTAAGCTCAATTATGCAATCTAATTTAAAGTGCATAATTATTAATTGTTATCTCATGTTGTTTCCTGTTACCTTTTTATTCATACTGGCTCATATCTATTGTACTGGGATTTAAGCTGCCTACTACCCGTGCAAAATCACCCAAGCTTGGCCGACGCAAGAGCTTAAGCGATACATCAACAAATAACAACTCAGATCAAATTGTGAAGGACCGCACAAGCAATCGCCACAGCCTTGACAGCTGCAAGGTCCGCACCCCCAAAACCCTTAATGGCTCCAGCCCTGCAACCAAAGATCGTGTTAGAGAAAAGGTAACTGGATCAGTTCACAAGGTTGCCAATGAAAAAGTTGTCAATATTGCAGTGCACACATAAAATTATGATCTTCTAATATCCTGTGTATTTGGTAAATTATATCATCGTTCTATATTTAAGAAATATCATGTATGGTATTTACATCACAAGGACTTTTGAACGATCTTGGTTTCTGTGATGCAATGCTTCCTTAGTGAGAGTTGTCTTCTTAGGTTGTATGCATGATGTGATGCTTATTCGATGTAAACTTTTATTCTCTCTAAATTATACATGAAGCAGTTGTGACTTGCCACTCAAGAGGTGATATTGCGTTAACCTCTGTTAGTACCCAAATTTTTTTTTCGTAACTGCATTATTCTTCAACTATATTGCCGCTTGGGTAGCATTTTTCAAAATAACACAAACTTTTTCAAAAAAAATATTCAAAATTGTCAAACTGGGGTTTTGAGCTGCGAATATCACTCTTAAGTCTTAACAATCAAATTTGTACCTGTTTCTCATGTAACGTACAAAGTTAATGATTGTCATTAACTCTGGTCCCACTTTGTGTTTACTTTTGTTTACCGTACTCTGTTTTTTTTTTTCTTTATTTCGTGTTGATAATTACAAATTATGCACTGTTTCTATTTGCAATTGAAATTGGCAATTTCATATATATATATATATTTAAAAGAAATCAGTAACATGTAACTTGATACTGATGAATGTTGCATGTCTTAGAAATTAACAAATTTGTGTTGAAGTTGCTGAGTGATGCCTGATTTATGTGCATATTTTGCATAGAAAATTTCCATTTATACAATATTTAGCCAACAATAACAAGTATAACGTCTATATTTCAGCTGAAGCTATGAAAATCTTGATTACTATGCTCATGTTTCTCTCAAAATTAACCAATGTACTATATTTAATGTTCAAATATTTCATAACATTCTTTTGCAATATTCAAATGGTGCCTCAAAAAACCCTAACTTGGGTTTTATAGAATAATTAATGGGTTCCAGATATTAGCAATGCTGAATTTAAAAATGGCTATGGTTATTGATCCAGTTCTGATTGTAAGGTGGTCATTTTTACAGACTCACGCAAAGAAATTTAGAATTTGTGATCACATCCTCGCAATGATTTTTTTTACTGTCTTCAGCATCCACCATACATCCAAATACATTGCACAAGCGCACAAAATACACAATTTTGCGTCGTGTTAGGCAAAGGGGAAATTCTCCTTCAAAGAAATTATCAATGCTCATATACTAACAAGTAACAGCAATATTTATATCACAAAATAAAAGGCAGTATAGAAGATTTGACCGACCGGGCATTAATTTGAGCTATGCAACTTATGTAAAAGCGTCTGGTATATTTGTATTCTTCTTTTCATATGATTGAAGAATCTATAATATATATATATCCCGTACAAAATTAATTTCAAAAAATATAGATCCAGTTCTTTTACGACTGCAGAAGCTATGGTCAATTGGCACAAGTATTGTTACGTAATAGTTTAATATTTTTGTAAAACACATCAATTGATGATTTGACTTTGTTTGCCGCAAGTTGTTTTAGAATTGCAAATCATTCAATCATACTCTAAATCGACCATTGCTTCTGCAGTCGTCATGCTGTAGTTGCAAAACCTTCCCAGTTGGTAGGATTTGATTCCATTTACCAATTAATTTCAAAGAAAGCAAGATGAGAACGGGGAAGCGTACCAACCTAGCCATGGGTGGGAAGCTTCCTGATAAGACACATTCTCTTAATTATTTAAGAATTGATTAAATTGTTATAAATATTTAAGAATTTGAAATGAAAGATTTTGGAAAGACAAAATTTTATCTTGGATTGCAAATTGAACATTTAAAAAATGATATTTTTGTGCATCAAGAAACTTATGTTGAAAGAGTGCTAAAAAGATTTTATATGGATAAATCACATCCGTTGAGCACTCCAATGGTTGTAAGATCATTAGATGTGAATAAAGATCATTTTAGACCTCGAGAAAACGAAGAAGAACTACTTGGTCCCGAAGTACCATATCTAAGTGTTATAGGAGCACTTATGTATCTTGCTGGGCATACAAGACCAGATATATCATTTGCTGTAAATTTATTAGCAAGGTATAGTTCTTCTCCTACGCGAAGGCATTGGAATGGAATTAAACATATACTTCGCTACCTCCGAGGTACAATGGATATGGGTTTGTTCTTTTCAAATGTATCGAAATCAGAATTAATTGGTTATGCGGATGCTGGATATTTATCTGATCCTCATAATGACCGATCTCAAACAGGCTATTTATTTACATGTGGTGGAACAGCTATATCACGGCGATCTGTAAAACAAACTATAACAGCCACATCTTCTAATCACGCAGAAATTTTAGCAATACATGAAGCAAGCCGAGAATGTGTTTGGTTAAGATCTGTGATTCAGCACATTCATCAAACATGTGGCTTGTCTTCTGAAAAAATGATCCCGACGATCATATATGAAGATAATACTGCATGTATTGCTCAATTAAAGAAATGATACATTAAATGAGATAGAACAAAACATATTTCATCAAAATTCTTTTTCACACATGATCTCCAAAAGGAAAATACTATTAATGTTCAGCAAATCCGTTCAAGTGAAAATCTAGCATATTTATTCACTAAGGCGCTTCCTACTACAATATTTGAAAAACTAGTTCATAATATTGGAATTCGCCAACTTAAAGATCTTGTCATGAGGGGGAGTTAATGTTGGGTTTCGGATACCACTTTTGGGGTTTTGCGGTAACCAAAACTCGTTTAGGCTTAAGGTGCGGAATGACCGTAGAACAAAAATTTCTACAGCCAACTTAAGCTCAGGATTAAACGGGGTATGTCAGGAAACTTTCCAAGGCGGTCCACCTTCAGTATTCCTTTGGCATCAAAACCCAATTTAATCCTTTTACAGATCTACTCCATGATTGATTTCCAAAACTTTAATCTACTTACCAATTAAATAGATTAATATAACATATTTATACCTTGTTTCCAAATCACAGTTGGAATGCAGACCGAGCGTGTAGAGCTACATCACGGAAGGAATCGACTCGTCTCGGAGCATCAGACGTCTGATGCCTCTATCGGTTATCCACCAGGACTAACCAGAGAGCGGTTAATTTCTTCTGCCAGAAATACCGTAAACCGCGAAATTCTGCAAAAACACTATTCACGGGGAAAAGATGAAAACCCGTAAACACGAATTTTCGGTTACTCAGTTTCATCAAATGAGCAAAACTGACATACCGCTAAATTCGGTAAAACACTATTCATCGATCCCGTAAATATACTCCACAACAACCCGCAAGATTATACGTCAACTACGTATAACTTTCTTTTCTCAACCGAAACACTATTTGGGAGAGAAACCGAGAAAGAGAGAAAATACCGATTCGATTCTGCACGAAACGATACAAGTGAATTAGTGATTTTTCTCTCTACAGCACCCCTCTATTTATAGGCTTTTGAGGAGGTTCACAAAAGACCGAAATACCCCTCAACATATGCTTATTTACAAGGTATGCCATTGACACCTCATCCTTTTATATGTGAAATGACCAAAATACCCCTTCCACACCCTTCCACACTCTTCTCCATGTTTCTACACATGCAAGGTGGCATAGGTGTGAAATGACCATTTTGCCCTTGTGGATAGGATTGATGACATGTCATCTGGATAGGATCAATGACACGTCATGCGGATAAGCACGAATCTAAAAAGACCCGAATGCCCTCGGTCCGAAGACAAATAATATTCGTATAATTATTCTGAACAATTATATATATATTTTTCTTGCGGTTATTTGTTTCGGTATCGATGACGTGTCATCTGGATAGGATCGATGACATGTCATGCGAATAAGGACGAATCTGAAAAGATCCGAATGCCCTCGGCCCGAACACAAATAATATTCGTATAATTATTCTGAATAATTATATATATTTTTTCTTGCGGTTGTTGCTTCGGTAATTTATACAATGTGTCCTGCATATTTATAAATTAACCGATTAACTTTTATACAACGTGTCACACATGTTTATAAATTAACCAGTGTTTTTGCTTGTTATTTTTACATAACATTTATAATTTAATTATAACACGTATAATTAATTATAACCATCTTATCATTGATCATAACCAATTTATAATCAATCAAAATAAGATTCTCCAATTAGCTCCTATATGGTGTGACCCAATAGGATCTGTGTTATGTTGGTAAATAGAGTTAAAACTGTTTTAAGTTCTATAATCATGGGTGGCGTCTGGCAACACATCATGACCATCCAATTACACAGATGATGCTGTACTGTACAATATCACGATCCAGTAAACAATTTACTTGTGTCTGTTCTTCTGTCTCATAGCTATCAGATCAGTTTCAAGGTAGATGTGTGTCATCCTTGCTAACTGAATCTTTTCTTGATCTTGAGCAGATTATCAAATATAATTACTCTTGTAATTATACCGCTAGCAGATAATCTAACTCTATCAAGGGGCCCAGTGATGCTATAGCTCGTATAGAGATACGAGGGACAAATAGTACTTTCGGTAGACTATCACTTCCTCAGCTAAGCTATACATATGGGAATGCTACCGTTATGACTGCTTTTTACGGACAACGGTAGATAGCAATCACACATACATATTTCTTAGTGGGAACAATAAATACCTCATACTTTAGAACGTGACACTGAATGAGAAACATTAATGACACGAACACAATTCTATTTAATGTCTTATTCGGGGTCTGTCAAATTCCATGTTCCTAGAACATGTATCTATGTGATTAAAATGACATCTCGTGTCAGGTGGTTTGTAAAACTTAACCATCTTTTAATCCACATACTAACCTTTTCGTGGTAATTAGTGTTCCTGCTAATTACCTTGGTTAGTGATCTTTTAAGAGTATATATCATCTATATTATGGAGTTTCACAATTTCAGTCATGAACTCGAAATGATCCATAAATGCAATAATACTCAAGGCAACAAAATGATATTAATCATCCAATTCATGAACAAAGCTTTATGATAAATTATCGTATTATTGACTTCTAGATTATTACAAACTAACAGTTAATACGCATTAAAAGAATAATGTACTCTTTTTTCCTTCACTAGGTTTTTATCCCATAGGGTTTTTCTTAGTAAGGTTTTAATGAGGCATATTCTTATATAATGGACATTCAAGGAGGAGTGTTATAAATATAATGGATGGTCCATTCATTTGTAATTCCCAATATTAATCTCTACTACCCCACTATCATTGGAATTTATATCCCACTACTATTTAGAATTCATTTTGTATTTATTATTGTAATGGCTTTTCATTTACAATTGGTAGCCTATAAATAGAGGCATTGTAATCTTGTATTGTACACATGAGAAATATATGAATAAGAGATAGCCATTATTTACATTCTCTTCATCTTGTTTGTGTTTGTTTATTTTTGCTTTATAACATAAATAAATTATTACAATAAAAAATTTGCTTTCTTTTCCGAATTAATTCAAAATTAGAAAAAATAATATTTTATAGTAATGTTTTCTTGTGATATAAGCTTGTCTTTTTGGAGCTGGATGAATTTCAGTGCAATGTTTTCAGGGCAGACTTGGAGATCGGGACGTTCCGATCAACTTTGTCATCCTCTAAATTTTTTTTGGCCCTTCTCTGGAGGTTTCATTTGTAATTCAGGTTAAGTTTAGAGTTAAAATTAAAATAAATTTCTTGAATATTATGATTGGTAATTAGAATTATAGATTAGAGAATTAGAAATTACAAGTTAGAGTATTGAAAAGTAAAATTAGAGCATTTTCTTATCTTTTTTTTATCGAGTACCTAATTAGTTAATGGATTTGAATTCGATTCAATATTTTTTTATCTCTTGATGAAAATTCTAGACCCACCCCTGTATGTTTCTAGCTTTTGTAATTGGATTTGTTAAATATTGGTAATGATGTTTTGGTGGAAAAATAGGAAAATACTTCTAAGCATTTTAGTTGTGATATAAACGAGTATAGTTGTACCATTGTGGTATCGTAAATGCATGTGTTACTGATTTATTGTAAAGGTCACTGGAGATACGTAAAGTTGGTATACACAAAAATGGGCGGTATAAAGCAATATTTTTGAAAAATTATCTCTCATGTGATGTTATTTGCATGTACCGTACATAGTGGTATGAAATAATAGGGCATTTGAGCCGTCCTCTTAGAAAAAAAACATGTTTCATTAAAATTAAAAGAGTGGGTCTATGTTACTATGCATATTATGATTTGACACCGTGTTACGGTTATATATTTGAGTTTTTAAATTTTAACGGTCGATTCGAACCGTTCATCTTGTTCTCCATACTAATGTGTTTGGAGACCGAATTTTAGATTTATTGAAAATCACTGTTTTTGGATGGTCCAGAATTTTCAGATCAAGTGATTTTCTAAATATTTGAAAAAATAATAATTTTTTTTTTAAAAATGTAAAATTTGGTCTCCAAACACATATTAATATAGAGAACAATATAAACGAACACATATTAATATAGAGAACAAGATAAACGATTTGGATCAACAGTTAAAATTTGAAAACTCAAATATAGAGCCGTAGCACGGTAACAACTCATGATATGCATAGTACTATAGACTCACTCAAATAAAAATATGTATAAAAATTCTCCAATTAAAGGACTTGGGCCCAAAACTACCGCGAATAAAAACGGGCCCCTTAATGGGCCGACAGAAGGAGATTACTTTTGCTCATCATCTTTATCCAGCTCTCTATTATATTATGCTACTAGAAGTCTAGTAACTTCTTTTGCTCGTGTCACTCGATGGTTCGATCACCCCAGGAAACCCTAGTATGCTAGTAGCTATCTTTCCTGCATTAAAAAAAAAAAATCAATTCCAGTGGTTTGATCGCTTCTTGTGAGGAACTTCAGAGGTACATTTGCAATTTTTAGCGTCGATCCGTTGGATCGGTAGTGTAGTAAAATCGATTTGGCCTTTTTTAACAGTGTTGTTGTCTCTCTGTTTTTCTTTAGTCTAATTTATACTTGTTTTGTTCTTGTGCTCAACTTTATCATATGGGATCGTTATTAGGACCTACTCATATTTTTAAATTTGACATTTGACCGTTAATACTTAGAGAAATTAGAGGATTAAGCTTCGTAAATTTGAATTTTTATAGAAATTAGAGGATTCACTTTGTTTATTGTGTTTTTTTTTTTTTTACTGTTTTTGCTTTATTCTTTCCCTGTTGAAGCTGTTTTAGTTCTTCTGTCAAGTTGCTTAATAGCACATCTTGATCGTGACTTCTATATTTGTATTTTTTTTTTTTACAATTTTTCAATTTTCACTCTCTCATAGTTTTGCTTTATGCCCAATGATGAAGTGTTGATCGTTATGAAAATTGAGACACCTCGATGCATTTTTGGTGGATTTATTTCTTTGGCATGAGAACATAGCAAGCATTGTTTTTTGAGATGCAAGTAGAATTTGATTTGGCCCCTGGCTTTTTAGAATTCATATCACCTAAAGGTAACATAATATTTCTGTTTAGATCCGAACCACAAAAATTTAAGGGATGTGCAGTCACATCAGGCACCTCATTACTGAAAAGATAAGCTTGCTCGTTTTGTCCTCTGGTTGTCTTAGAAATTTTGGAGAGGTTAAAGAGTGAGGTTATGGTAATATGCATATTATGGATTGACCCGTGCTATGGATCAATATCTCTATTTTGTAACACTTTGTTTGGATGGAGAGTAGATGGAGGGGAGGTGAAGAATAGAAGGGGAGGCTATGGTAATATGCATATATATATATATATATATATATATATTGTGGATCGACCAGGAGGAGCAGTATCTTAAAATGACTACTTTTGGGTGGTCCAGAATTTTTAGATCAAGTGATTTTTCACCTATCTAAAAAATAGTAAAAAATTCTAAAAAATGTAAAATTTACTCTCCAAGTACATTTTCATATGGAGATCATGTTTAACAGTTCAGATCAGTTGTTTGAACTTACACCTTGTTTGGATAGAGATTAATGGAAGGAAGGTAATGGAGTGGCCGGAAAGAAAATAGATATTGAATAGTGTTTGGTTGACAAAATTATGGTGGAGGTGAGGGGTATGTGTCGGTCACGTAAAAGTTGAGATATTCAGAGGATATGCACTCCCTTCTTGGTACTGAAAAGATAAGCTTGCTCATTTTTTCCTTGGTGCAATGAGATCCAGACCCTTTATTTCAATCTTGCACAAATCTCACCCCATGCATCTAACACAGCCAAAAAATGGACACTGTTGGCATTAGCACTGTCCGTATTCAAATCTGTTCATTGAAAAGCAGATATGAATTTGGTATTAGCATTATCCGCTCCGAATTCACTCCGTTTACACCCTTACTACACATGCAACAGGCAGCAACAAATTTTATGTTACCTTAGAGGATGTGGACTCAGCTTCTACAGCCTTTATGGCAGCAGATATGCACTCAGACTTGTGTTGTTTCTCTCTCCACACACACATGCATGCACACGTGCACACAAAAGCGGCATACGGGTGTCAATGACGGATTCGTATCCTCCCAGGTATTATAGAGGATTACCCTCACTTTATGGTTTGAGATTAAATCTCAACCGGTCCAGATAATTGGGCTTTGAGATTCGTGCCAAGTTAAAAAGAACGGTCCAGATATAGTAATTGTAAAAGATTCCTTTATCAGGTAATGGAGAGGATGTGAATTCGTCGATGACACCTTTTTAACTGTTTACCCGACCCATACCGTACTCCATAAACTCTTAATCCAAGAACCTAAAGCCAAAATTCATGTACATTATTATCGAGCTTTAACTTAAATTTTGAGTTTAGACGTGGACCGTCCGATTTTAATCTGCACGAGTGGATATTTGGATTTAATTAAGATTTAAATGAGCATGTATTCTCTGAGGTGCCAACTAATTGAAATGGCCTGTGCTGCATGCTGCTATGAGATAATGAATGATTCAGAAACTACCCCTTGAGTACTCTTTTAAGTGATGTGTAGTCATATCAGACACTTCCTCTAAAACTTTTAGAGGATCCTACTTGGTACTGAAAAGATAAGCTTGTTCGTTCTCTTCTGGCTGTCTAAGAAAATTTTGGAGAAGTGAAATCATAAGCTTTCTGAGGGCATTTAAATTTACTAAAACTTGCTTCTCTTGAACATAAATTTTGTAAAGATGCTTATTGTTTATTTGTCTTCTTCTTTTAAATGGGTTTTGATAATTTGCCATCTGATTAGCATGATATTTGAGTAGCTTGGTACTGGTAAAATGTTTATTTTTCAAATTTTGTTGGTATGCTTTTGGCTTGATTGATCCTGCTACAGCAACAGAAAAGAGAAGCAGATACGAGTCAAGATCAAATAACAGTATCCAATTTAGTTGGTTCTCATGTTGTACCTGTAGGATTGAAGCATTTCAATACTATAAAACCATATGAATCTGACGTTTCACTTCATTTTCACCGACTTTTGACTTACTATTTTTTAATTTGCGCGTGTCCTTGCATTCGTACATGTCAGACACCTTATTATTCTTTCTTTAACTTTAATATATTGTTTCTCTAGTTCTTAATATCGCTTCCTTTTTGGTTTTTAAAGATTGAAGCTATTTGTATTTGTTCATAATTCTGTGTTCTCATTCTCTGTGTATTGAGATCAGCAATCTATACGAGCTTTCTTATTATATTCAATTGCATTTTTATCTTTGTCATTTTTTACTGTCAATTGTGCTATATTGATTAGCACAATGATGGAGAAAAGTCATGAGATGGTGTTTTCTATGGATTATGTTTATTTCACGAGTTTTTGAGCAAAGCATGTTATGATGAAACAGGGAAACAATTGTGGTTGCTCACTATTTCCTGAGAAGTACACATGTTCAGGCATAATAATATATTGTTTCTTAATAACATTTCTATAGGCCTACGGGCTGTAAGGAAAGCAAAAAAAAAAAAAAAAAAAAATTGTATTATCCCCAATACAAATTTTAGAGTTTGCCAAAATATTATTGAATTACAAACTAGGCACTGTGGATTCAGGCGTGACACAACTAATTACAGTTCTTATTGGCATCGGTACTTTTATGTTTATGTTACTGGGTGTTCTAAATTATTTTTGGCAAAATTTCATGTTTATCCTTGCAAAAATCTCAAATTTGAACTTCACAATGGCCATTTTTATTGCTCCAAAACAGTCCATTTGAAATGAAGCATGCTTTATGCTGGTGTGGAATTAGTTGTCAGTAAACTAAATGACAATATACTGGACATATATCTGAGGGTTAAATTGCATAAAGTATCCTTATTGATGCCTTCTTCTTCTTCTTCTTCTCGGAAGTGTTTCTTCCATGTGTTTCCCTAGCTTTTTCTTTCCTGCTAAGTGCTTTCAGTAGTAGATTAACTTTGTTTCTTCTTCTTCTTCCTCCTTTTTTTTTTTTTTTTTTTTTTTTTTAGTATTGTAGAATTGTATATACCAGTTCCAGACGTCTTGCAAATATATAACCTTACTTTTTCTAATTTCTTTTACCATAGTTGCATTGTTGCATAGCTTAATATATTCTTGTATTTGGGTTTAATGTATAACCTTTTTACTCTCACACTGTATCCTCCATTTATATTTTCCTCATTCCTCTGAAGCATTGTAATATGATGTACAGAAGCTCTTACCTAAACTGGCTTTACTCTCACAATGGGCCACAGTTGAGCTTCATTCAAGCAATTAAGTGCTCGAGTTAGAAAGAAGAGAAGAACTGAGCTGCATCTAGATTTGTGAGGTAAATCCTTAGTTGATACTTCATGTAGAAACTAGAAAAAACAAATGGAATAAATGTAGCATTTTTTTTTCTTTTTTAAAATAGTGGTACGGGTCAAGCCATGACTGGATTCCTCTCATCTTGGTTTCGAACTCATGACTTCTCAGCATGTTAGTTGTTACCAAGTGGCACACACTAGCTTAGGATTCTGTTTATTTATTTGTATTGTTTTTGAGGCACTAGTTTTAATTAAGGTGTGACAAATCTGTTCGTTTTCCTTAGAAAAAGGTGATGTATATGTTAGTTGTTCTATTCTTTGATATCATTTTTTAGTGAATATATGGTCTCTGTAAGTCTAATATAGGTTTTTCTAGAAATAATTCATGGGCTATTGACACTAGTCTTTCTCATGTCACTAGATTGACAAATAATAATTTTATTTTATTTTTAATTAAAAGTTGGGATTTCTTAAATAATAAAAGTTGTAATTTTGTACAACGTTAAGCAATAGCGTTATGACTGGTTGAAATAACAACCAATTCAATTACTCAAAGTAACAAAATACATGGTTTTGCAATTTGCATCCTTCATGCATGTAATTTACATTACTCATCACACTAAATGCACAGTTTTGCGGAGGTGATTTTTATGCACATCCATTGAGAATGCTCTTAGTTTGAACAATATATAAAAATTTCATGAAATCAGTTTGGCTGGGGGATGAACAATATGTCAATATATGTAATATCATTCCTAATCAGACCGAATAAAACAAATAAGAGATTGGAAGAAGTCAAAATATTATTTTTCGTTGTTATTTTGAAACACGTTGATTTCATATGCGTAATGGGAATGCAGTTTAGGAAGAAGGATTTTTATTAGTTGAATCACCCATTTTGATTAATGCTTGGATCTTTATTTAGTATTCTCTATTTTATATTTTTTCTTTTCTTTTCTTTTTCAGTTTGAGTAGTGAGAGAGTATGTTTCGCATTAATTTTACTGCAAACTCTAACAAAGAGATATTGGGCAAACTTAACTAGGGTTTAGCTTTTAAGACAAAAAATAATTATACATGCTTGATTTACATTGTTAAATATTTTCATTTATATGAATTTCAACAATTATGTCGCATGGGAATATATAGGTCAAATTGTTTTTTGTTATTTGATTTTTTTTTCTTTTATTGTAGGAAAACCGTAAAATATATTGGTCTCTACTTGGTTTATCTCTGTTACTATTGCCAAACTAACAAAATTTAAAAATTCATTAATAATTTTAGATTAGGTACAACAATTGTTATTTTAACAACATTTAGATGTCAAAGATAAGTAAGAAATAAGATATGACTATAATATATTTTCTAACAAATAAAATATGATGACATTTGACTCTTGATTAATATCAAGAGCTTGTAACAATACATCGATGTAGATATTTTTTAACGTTGATTTATAATTTATTGATTCATACAAAATATAAAAAAATGATACTTTATTTGCATGTAAGAACATAATATAAATCAAGATTTTTGAATTTCTTTTATTAAAATACTTTAGAATAAAAATACGACGAAGACATAAAAATAAAGACTTAAATTTACTTTTTAAAGGAACTGACATATATTTTTCCACTGTTTTTATTGAATGCAAGTTAAGGTGCTGGCACATTTTTTAAAGCGAGCGAGCCAAGTCGGTATTCTAGATATTTAAAATCGGGCTAAATATTTTTCGGGGGAATTTCACGTATACCCTTAAAATTTTTCAAAATTATGGAGCTCTCCTTCTAAACATTAAAATTACGTATTCTCCTCTCTAAACTTCAAAAACTAATGAATTTACCAATTTTATTGTCTTTTATATTAAAACTCATTCTCAATTTATAAAATATCCATTTTTACCTTTTATTAAAAGCATAAAACGTCAATTGAATTCAAATTTCAATACAAAGACTTCTTCTATCGTTCGATCTGTGCGTTGCTTCAATATCCATGTGTATTCAATTAAAGATTTGTGCTGATGTAACGTGCACAGTTTTTAAAGCAATTCCAATCCATGCACATCACATTAAGATATGTGTACGTCGCCTCAATTTTCGTGTGTGTTCGCTTCAATATTTGCGTTGATCTAGCAAGCACAAACCTTAAAGCAGTTTGGATAGTAGAAGAACTCTTTAGATTCAAATTTGAGTCCGATAAGCATTTTATCATTTTAATTAAGGAAATGAGTATTTTATAAATTTAGAATGAGTTTTAATACAAAAGACAATAAAATGAGTAAATTTTTAAAATTTAGTGGTGGAAATATATAATTTTAATGTTTAGAGGGTTATTGCGTAAATTTGAAGTTTATCAGGGGCATAAGTGAAATTCCCTCAATTTTTTCCGGTGCATATTCAGAATGTACGGATCAGATTTGTGCAGAAAGAATTTCAACGGTCTGGACATTCCAAAGATCAGCTCACAAAGCTTGAGATATCTCATGTGATGCGAATTCGAGCGAGCAGCGGTGCGACACCTTTTATTTGCTCAGTGCGTTCGATTAAGAACTACACACTACTCAATTTCGGCCATGGCGTCGACGTCAAAACCTTCTCCGTTGATCTGCTGGAAGTGGCCATTTTCTCCAAACCCAAACCCTAACCCGAGTCCTGCCTCTTGTGGCGATCCACGCGATTTCCCATGGTTATTCAAATCGCTCAAAACCCTCGGTTCCCTCGCTCAAGGCCTCCTCATTGCTGATCCCCTTTCCTCCTCCTCCTCCTCCGTGTCCGTCGGGCTGACGACGTCTCCTCAGCGTCTAAGGGCGGCGGCGCAAGGCGAGGCGGAGCAGCGGGCGTTGGCTGCGGCGCTGAAAAGCGGGAAGGAAGCGACCGTGTTGGAATTCTACTCGCCCAAGTGTAGACTGTGTAATTCGCTGCTTGGTCTGGTGCTTGATTTGGAAAGGAAAAATGAAGATTCGGTCTCCTTTGTGTTTGCTGATGCTGAGAATGAGCAATGGCTTCCTGAGGTATGTAATTGTTTTTTTTTCCTTCTTATTCTTGTTATAGATATTTGTTGTAAGAATAGTGTAAGTACCTAATAGACTACTCTAAATCAGACATTTCAATAAACATAATAACACTTAAAGGACTGCAGCCTTGAGTGAACTTGACTGGATTTTGAAACACTACCTGTTTGCATTTTGCAATAATTCTTAGCTAATTTTTTGAAGCTTAATTGTATAATTGTGGTTAAACCTTATGTCATCCTGAAAAACAAATAACACAAGTCTAATAAAAAAAGAAATTGAAAATGAGATCTGAGTGGTGCTAGGTGAGTTATTAATACCAGTCCAGTCAGGCACAATACTACGCGAGGCAGGGGCGGACCCAGTGTACTCCGGGGGGGGCTCCTCCCTGGATTTTGAAGTTTTATACAAATTTATAGGTTCGGTTCGACTTTGTTCTCCTCTGGAATTTTATTTGCCCCCCTCTAGACTTTTGGTTTGTAATTAATGTTAAATTTAGGGTTAAAATTATTATAAATTTGTTGAATTCTAGTTGGTAATTAGAATTAGAAGTCAGAGTATTGAAAATTAAAAGTTAGAGCATTGGAAATTAGAAACTAGACCATTGTTTTTTATCTGATACCCGATTAGCTAATGGGTTTGAATCCGATTCGTTATTTTTTTGCCCTTCCCTGACAAAAATCTTGGATCCGTCCTTGGTCGCTAGGTCCTAACTTTTTAATACTTTTCAATAATCATCAAGAACGAAACTCTGCTAACATTTGTTAATTTATTTCATGCAGCTTCTACATTATGACATCAAGTATGTCCCTTGTTTTGTGTTACTTGATAAGAATGGAAAGGCTATTGCTAAAACTGGAGTACCAACGAGCCGCCAACACGTTATTGCTGGACTTTACCATCTTCTCAAACTTAAGCGACCCACAAAGCAAGAGAAGAATAATTTACCTTGACAATTTTTTCTCAGTGGACATGAAGTATTTGCAACACTTATTCTTGGTGGTTTTTGGATTCTTCTTTCATAGTAGATTGTATAGAGGATTAGTTCTGTATGTTCAATTTTTTTTTCCCTTCTCAGTTGCTCTGGTTAAGTTTATATGAATCATGTATCATTGGGGTTAGGAAGTATAAAGAAATCCAATTTTTCTTTTTACTTTCCAAGGACGGTCTTTTTTTTGCCTGTCTTTGATTTTGTTGCTTTTGAGATTTCTTGATGAAAAACACAGTTTTTTGTGCTCCTTTATATCTGTGTTAGCTGTTAGCTAAGATGGCAGTTGGCATGATGAGTGCATATCCCCTCAGGTACCTGAGGGAGTAGAATACCCTTAGCCGATCCATAATCAATTCGGTGCATATGTAGAATATAGGGTGTCTGTTTTGAGATTTGTGCCAGATTGAAATGGACAACTCAGATCTCATTCTGCTTGATCAGGTATTGCACTGGATCTTAATTCTGGCATGATAGGGGCTGTGGTGCTGTTTCAGGAAGAGATAAAAAAAAGGTAAGATTCGTTCCTTCAAGTTCTCTGTCACCTGACCAAACATCTCTTCCCAGTTTTAATCCATCTTCACTGGTCTCTTATATGAGGGGTGGAGAGATCGATACAGATGGTCATGGGAAGTGGGTCCCTTTTTTCTGTTCTGTCAACTATCAGCAAAACAGAAGTATACAAATAATGGTTGTCCGTTTTTCTGTTCTGTCAACTATCAGCAAAACAGAAATATACGAATAATGGTTGTTCTGCATTTTAAAATATACAGAGCTCTCTGGTTTCAAGTTTTACATTACACAAAGATTAATTACCAAAAGTTATGATAACCATCCTTGTGCAATCTATCTTCCATTTGCTTATTTTACTAGGCCAATAGTCATGGCCTTGTCCCTAAAATTGCTTGTAGCACACATGGTCATACTAATTCACTAAAATAGTTGAAGTGATATTAATTTTACATATAATTTTTTAGTTGTGATATTAAATTTTACATAAATTTAATAAAAACGTTACATTATTCGTATAATTCTAATTAATGAGCCATATACCGATTAATTTGATCATATACCAATTAATTACTTGTTTTATTCATCTGACAATCACATACCGTTATTTACAACACTAACACTGGTCTTCTCCCAATCCTGAGGGCGTACATAAAAAGCTACACAATTTTGGGCAATCCGGAGTTTACGACTAAAATGGGTCAGAAAATGTGATCCGGCCCAAAATTATAGCAATTGGCAGCCTCTGGGCCCCACTGTCAGGATTCTGTACGCAGTCCGCACGCACTAGACGGACGGCTACGTCGGCTAGACCACTCTCCTCGTCTGTGGTCACGCAAAAGTAATGGCTACTCTCTCACCTCTCTCGTCTCTCTGGAGCCGACCGTGCTCCGCCGCTCTCCAGCGGTGTCGCTACCTCCACCGCCTATATCATCACCAACCCTTCAATGCCTCGCCTCCTTCCTTCCTCACGTGCTTTGCACGTGCCGAGCATCCTCTCTCCGCGCCTCCTCTTTCCAGTTCTAACCGTCGATTAAGCGGTTCCTACCAGTTCGTTAGGTCGTCTACCACTGCTACCATGACTACTGAAGCGGAACAAGAGTAACGCTATTTTCGTATCCCAATTTTAGTATTCATTTCTTTGAATTATCTCATCTCATGTATCCAGGTCATTTGAATTTGAGTAACTCTAATGCTTTTAAGATTGATAAATAAATGGAATATTATTTTTAGTTTAAATTTTATCCCACCTTTGATGAAGTATTTGTGGACCGAATTGTTTGAATTGGTGAGAACAGTATAAATTAGTGCTATACCAATATCTTCATCTTTCTTCCTTTTTATTGCATTAAGATGTAACATTCTTTTTCCTATAATATCTGTAGACTGGCACCTACATCAGAGAATACTTCGGCCAAAGGCCGCATCTACCATGAAACATATGGTTGCCAGATGAACATAAACGACATGGAGATTGTTCTCTCTATAATGCGAGCTGCTGGGTATGGGTCCACTGTACCTGACCCTGAATCTGCTGAGGTCATTTTTATCAACACCTGTGCCATTCGTGACAATGCTGAACAAAAAGTTTGGCAGCGGCTCAATTATTTTTGGTTTTTGAAAAGAGAATGGAAAACTAATGTGGCAATAGGTAGGTCATTTTCTCTAAGACCCCCGAAAATTGTGGTATTGGGTTGCATGGCTGAGAGGCTAAAGGAGAAAATTCTTGATTCTGACAAGATGGTGGACGTGGTGTGTGGGCCTGATGCATACAGGGACTTGCCAAGGCTTCTTGAAGAAGTCGAGTATGGTCATAAGGGGATGAACACGCTTCTATCTCTGGAGGAGACTTATGCTGATATTACTCCTGTCAGAATTTCGAGCAACTCAGTCACAGCTTTTGTTTCTATAATGCGGGGCTGTAACAACATGTGTTCATTTTGCATTGTACCATTTACTAGAGGGAGAGAAAGGTCAAGACCAGTAGAATCAATAGTAAAAGAAGTGCACCATTTGTATGAAGAGGGGGTAAAAGAGGTGATGCTTCTAGGTCAAAATGTCAACAGCTACAATGACACGTCTGAAATGGAAGGATTGGAGCCAGGTACTAACTGGAGGTTAAGTGAAGGATTCTCAAGCACGTGCAAAGTAAAAAACAAGGGTCTCCGTTTTGCAGATTTGTTGGCACGGTTGTCCGACGAACTTCCTGAGATGAGGTTCAGGTTTACCTCGCCTCATCCAAAGGATTTTCCCGATGAATTGTTGTACTTAATGAGAGAAAGGTATAATGTTTGTAATTATATACATCTGCCAGCTCAAAGTGGAAGCTCGGTTGTACTTGAGAGAATGAGGCGGGGGTACACGAGGGAGGCATATTTGGAGCTGGTTAAGAAAATTCGTGACATTATCCCTGATGTAGGGTTGAGCAGTGATTTTATTTCTGGTAAGCTTTGCTCTTTCTATTCTTTATTTTGTCATGTTATATTTGGGGTATTATTAGTGTTAGAATCTGGAATGGTTTTAAGCAAGGATTTAATTTTGGCCTGTATTGATCTTTTTCTCATTCAATAGGAAGGGTGATTGTCAGCTTGTTGAATATCACAAGGATGAATTAAGCTCAATTAAGCTGAAGTTCCTTAATCATACAAAATATATATTCAGTTTCATTTTTTCCTCAAGTTACTAAAAAAATGTGCAATTCTTTTAGCATGATGACTTCGGCCTCAATAAGCACTGAACTATGCAATCAGCACAATTGAGACCAACAGAAAACAAACTATTTGATTGTCAAGCTGGTACTGATAAATACCAGTCTGTATGTAATTGCAGAGTACCTTACATAAACATATCAGAATTTTTTTGTTTAAAATTGAATGTAAGGTTCCATTAATTTTACCAAGGTTTACCACTTACTGGTTCAGTAACTTATTCCTCTAGCTAATACATTTAAAGAACAGAGGTAAATTCTGTCATATGCTAACATTCTTTCCAATAAGAAACCTAATAGGCATGATTACAACACAATGCCACTATGCCACTGGAAATCTTCTAGTACTGTACTTCATATTTCCCTTTTTCAATTTTAGGGTTTTGTGGAGAGACAGAGGAGGATCATGCTGATACCCTAAGTCTAGTACGGGCTGTAGGTTACGACATGGCATATATGTTTGCATATAGCATGCGTGAGAAAACACATGCACATAGAAACTACACTGATGATATACCTGAAGAAGTCAAGCAGAGACGCCTTGCAGAATTAATCGAGACATTTCGTGACAGTACAGGCCACAACTTTGACCAGCAGATTGGTACAGTGCAACTGGTACTTGTTGAGGGGCCAAACAAGAGAGCGCCTGAGACAGAGCTAACCGGAAAGAGTGATAGAGGCCATAGGGTCTCTTTTTTGAATATGCCTCTTGGGCACTCAATAGAAGGGGGTGAAATGAGAAATGCAGTTATTGGTGATTTTGTAGAGGTTAAAATTGTTAGTTCGACCAAAGCTTCTCTGTTTGGTGAGGCACTTGCTCGTAGCAGTTTAAGTGGCTTTTACAGAAATAGCTGTACTTCATCTAGGTCTGAAAAAGTTTTGGCTGTTTAAGTTTTTTTTTTTTTTTTTAAAAAAAAGGACTCGCAGTTACTTGTAAGTTATTCATTACCTCTTCCTCTCAGATGAATCCTTTTGATTCGTTATTGCCACAATAACAGGTTTGATTCTTCAAGTTAATTTGATATTTTGCAGCCTCAAATAATGAAATTGAGGCAGACAGAGAAGCACTCTTTGTCAAAGGTTCACTTGGTAGTCTTAACAATATCTTGCATATCTTTTTATATATTTAATTTTGGATGGAAGGGTTACTGTACTTCATAGTTATACTTTTCTATTGTTTTGTATTTAGTATTCTATTAGCTAATTAGATTTGATTGGTTAGCTATTTAAATCTAATTTTTAATTGGTAGAAAGATCAGCTGATTCTAATAATTCAAAAGATTGAATCATTATAATTCCTACATGGTGTGCTCTTTTTATTTCTGTCTCTTCCATTTTACTAATTTCTATGGAAAATAATTCTCAAAAGAAAAAAAAAGCATTCAAAAGCACTAAACACTCATGGGTCCACACATAAAAAAAAAAAAAAAGGCCTCAGCCTAACCTAAACAATTCAAAAAAAAAAAAAAATTCAAAGACCTTAGCTTAAGTACTAGGGATGGCAAAAAAGCCCAGATGGCCCGGAGGTCCGGTCATATCCGCCCGGTTCGTCCTTTACCCGGTCGGTCCGGTGCTGTGATGGGCCAGGTAAGGCCGGGCCTAAAGACGGGCCAGGCCAGGCCTGGGCTTAAGTCGAAGTCCACAGGCAGCCCGTTGGGCTTATATGTTAATACAACAAATATGAATTTAGGGTTTTATGTGGAGGCAGTGCAGCCGCTCTCTCTCTCTGTCTCTCTCTCTCTCTCTCTCTCTTAGCCCCCTCTCTCTGTCGGTTCTCTCTGTTACTCACTCCGCCACCGGATAGCCATAGCGGAGCCTCCGCCAACACAGATCTGATCTACCTCCCTTACTCCATCTCTCTCTCTGTCACTCTCTTCGACTCTTGTCTTTCTCCCTCTCTTCCTGCCACCAGTCCTTGGCCACGGTGCCAGTTCTCCACCACGATACCACTAGTCATGTGCGCCCTCAAAACCGATCTGCATCGCTCTTCTATCAGGTTAGTTTGCTCCCTCTCTCTTCCATCGATTATCGTTTGCTTTCGTTTTTCTGAACTGAAACTGTGCTCGGCTTAAGGGCTACTGATTCATGCTCGTATAATTAAACTGGAATACTGAAATTGTAGTCACCAATTTGGCATTTTAACTGAGAAGATCAGAACAAATTTTTCTATTGAAATTGTCACGTATGCATCCTTTCTCAATACTAATGATTTATTTTGTTCTTCCCTGTGAAATAAAACAGACATATCAGAAAAAAGGCTTGAAATAACAAACAAACATGGAGAGAAGCTTGTTGGTGTGTTGCACAACACTAGTTCTAAGGGGGTTGTGAACTTGTGACCCTTTCTCATGGTTTCAGGTCTAGTAAGGTATTGACTAATATAATTTGCTTAAACTAGAGTTAAAATTTTTGGGTTGATATGCAGTTTTCGTGGCATTGTCATTATAGTGCTTGTTAGTTGTTATAACACTCAGTCTTGAGGAACAAAATTTCCCATTTACCCCACTAATAAATATGGAAAATATTGCATTTACTTGTAGACCATGAGGAGGTATCCATTGCCCATGGTCATGGTGCCAAATCAGTGCTAATAAATTAAATCTCAAATAACTATTTTTGAATTGTTCACTGAGGAGGGTTTAATGCGACAATTTTTAAGACTAGTTGCGGGGACTGCATTTTTCAAATATAAATCTCAAATAGTACTTCTAGTTGCAGGGACTACAGTTGCATTTATGGCTCTTCTATTCTTAGAAATGCTGTACCTCTCTCTCTTATTTTTTTGTATAATTTTTTTTTCTAATTTTAGGATGACGTTATAATGCTCAACCTTGCAGCAACAATTACTAAGAAAGGAATTAGTATCTTCTGCTTCGACTTTGCTGGAAATTGGTAAAATTCAATTTTTTTTAAGTGCTTAAGTGCTAAATTGTGGAAGCCTAGGTTCACATAGGGGAGACGTAACAAATCTGTGTTGTGAATTTCAGTTTATTTCATCCATATAACTAGCAAATGTATTTTCCTATATGTCTATCCATATAGCCATGATATTTTTCATTTTTCATCTTTTTCTTAAATTAGCTTTCTATCCATATGTCTATATATCCATTTTGTTGTTGGTTCTGTGATTTGAATGAATACACTAATAAAATGTGAAAGTGGCCTCTGGTATAGTTATTTTTAAAATAAACCCAGTATGATTTTTGAATATGTTTAATATCTGTTGTGATGAAATATATGCTTAAAATCTGTTGTGATGAATTATTTGATATTGAGGCTTTTTGATTGCTTGAAGTGGTTGAAATTTGAGTTGTGGAATTGATGATTTTGAATTGTTAAACCCACCTTTGCTGATCTGTGCATGTTGATTTGCTCAAAATTGTAGTCCAATTTTTGCTCGTAACTTGTAAATATTGTTTTACTAATGTTTAGGTACTATGTTTTTTTCTTAATCAGGAATAGGCTGAAAACAAATATGTGAGTGAGTTGCAGATAGTAATTGATCAAATAAGCAAGTAACAGGAGAGAATTGTAGCTTTAGAAGGTAACATCAAGTATTAGGTGAGGAGTGCTTGTTGCTTGGGTGCTAAATAATATTTGTGTAATTGTTAAATTTTTATTTTTAACTTAGTATTAAATTATACTTGTACCAAATTATACTTTGTTGTGTTGTTGTTTTGCTGTGCTGTATTGGACAGTTGTGTTTTGCTATGTTGGAACTTTTGTTTCTGTGTTGTTTTACGTAGTATTAATTTATGGTGCTGTTTTGCTTTAGAATGTGATGTCATATCACCTTGGATATTTTTTTTCAATATATGCTTAGTATTAATTTATGCTTTGTCGAATTGTTGATTATACAAAAAGTTGTTGTTGGCTTGGTTGGGCATGGCAGGGCCGGGCCGGGTAAGGCAGTCCATGGGCATAGGCAGAAAGGCTTGGGCCTAGAGGAAAGGCCTATGGGCAGGTCGGGCCTAAATTTTTAAGCCCGTCAGTTTGGGTCAGACAGGCGGGCCATTGATTTTTAACGAGCAGGTCAGGCCTGGGCTTGGCAAAATACCCGTGGGCTAGGCCCATTGCCATCCCTAAGCTTAACCTAAACAAAAAGAAGTAATGATCGAGCCCACTGTCAATCTCATGCAAGTTCAATATTCTTAACTAGTCGAGTTGTATATATATATTTTTTTATATCTTTCAAGATTTATAAAAGTGTAAAAAGCAGAAAAGTAAAAAGAAAAAAATAACAACAAAGCAACAAGATCCAAGTTGAATGGACCCGCTAACGTGATGACCGTCCATCTTGTATAAATAGTATCTAGTTTTGCACTACTGATACATAAAAAACTGAAATGTAGCTAGATTCGGATAAAGAAAACAACCTACTTTGTACAGACTATAAATACACCGTCGGATCTTTTCTCATAGGTTTGTACAAACCGTTGGATCAGACTTTTCTCATAGGTTTCTACAATCAAGCAGGACGTATGCAGGGCATGTGTCTGGCTTGGGCTTGCCCCAATCTGGCACATCTGTCTTGTAAGTGATTGTCGGACGGCCAACAATCAGATGCGCCCAGGACCAATGCTGCAACAACATGCATGGTCTAATAAATGTCTTGCTCTTCTTCAGGCATGCTTGATTAAGACCCCTGTACAATGTTAGTGTTAACAACCGGTGTAATGATGGTATTTTTCATATTAATTTTTTTTTAACAATAATTTCAAGTTACACACCTATACAAGCATGCAAGAGTCGCAGTCCCCCAATTGTACTTGCCCGCATTGGGCAAATCAGCCAGCAATGGGAGATAGCACAGCCGCACTTGATCTCCGTGTGAATCAGGGAACATCTTGACTGTGATCATCTCCAGAATGTATGCACGCAAGTACTGATCAATGGTGGCCTATTATTTATTTTAATTAGAACATTTTTTAGAAGAAAATTTAAATTTTGTATAAATAAATAAGATAAAATTTATATACCTGAGCGGGACGACTACTAGGAGCTGAAAACTCCTTGAAGGCAGATCTCAGCTTAGCCAAGCTGATGATATCCGGGGAGATCTGTGTCTTTGCGCCTATCTTCTTCTCTTTCTATAGAGCAGCGTGCAGTATCCCTAGCAAGTCCTCGCACAAGGACCTGAAATCCTTGTACTCGATTGTCACAGGCTCCCCGACAATAGTCATACCCCACAGACAGCTAACATCCTATAGGGTGACTGTCATCTAAGCGTGGGGGAGATGAAATGAGTGGGTCTCAGGACGCCATTGCTCAATGAGCCCTGAGCACAATCCCGGATCGGCAATCTCCTCAGCCATCTGGGATAGCTGGTACAATCCCATGGCACACAACGTCCCTGCATAGGCCGTCTGGTACTTAAGCCACATCTTGTTGTGATTGCATTACTCGTTTGTTGTAGTATTTTGAAGAATATTATTTAGGCGCACTTTTATTGTATTGAATATTTATTTCATGTTTGTTAGGCGTATATTAAGTTAATCTAAATCAAACTACTTTTTCGTACATATGCAGTTAACGAACGACATTTTCAACATAATATTTCATTTGACGAATGTAAAATATTTGCAAATTAAATACCATACAAAACTATAACTATAAATACTTTCAAAACAAAAAATCAAAACAACAATTAATTCTGAAAAAAAAATAAACAACGTGGCCGCATCCCCTAGAAGCGGTCCAATAAATGTGCCCGCTTTGCCTAGATATGGCCACCTAGAATGTGGCCGCTTCTAGGGGATGCTGTCGTGGTGTTTTTCGAATTTCTAGCTAAAAATAATGTTTTGGTTTATTAATTTTGGGATAATGGTATATTTAAAGTTTTTGGTAATATATACGAGGGGCAAAGTATCCACTCTAGAACTAAGCAAATTCATCACATTTAAGAAGTATTCAAGAAATAAAAATTTGAAAAGATAGTGATTTAAGTCTTAATATGAGTTAGTCTCATTATTTCATTTTATAACATGTTAGAAAGCACAATTTCAATCAAAATCAGCAAAATTTAATTAGAATATGATAAATTTCTTCAGAAATTCGCAATGATTGTTGGAATATTCATGACAATTTGAATCAAAATATTTAAAATAACATATCACTCTAAGCTAATTATAGAGCTATTAAAGATCTCAACACACTAGCCGATCTATCTCCTTCTTAGAAAAGGCCTTTGAGTTTATTATTTAGTCTCACATAACTAATTACACCATGCTGGCTAGTGTGAGTTGTGTATCATCAAGTGCATAGTTTGAGAGTAAGTCTACAATATTTGTGAGTTTTTTTAATCACCATGGCCGTTGCTTATTTGTCGTATAAGAGAACAATAATTTTAAATTATTTAGTGTGGGGAAGATTCTTAATCATATTCTATAACATGAAATTAATCTTTCAATAATTGAATTCTATCCAGGAAGAAAATTAATTAATTAATTAATTATATTATGTTATATTTGTGTAGTATTATTATGGAGAAGAAATGGTCAAATAACTTTGGTTCAATAAATTATTGTTTTGAATGTCAAATTTTTAATATATTATTTTTTGTTATTCTAATTTTTAAATTCGTATTCAAATGATAGTATTTTTCGCATGCATGCATTAAGAAAAATTGAAATTCTCATCAATTGCAGTGCCATCTCAACATTATTTCCTGATGACAATATATAGTTAGATCAGCAATACAGATAGAATTGATGTCAGAGCTTTCTAGTATGAGTTTGATGAAAATTATTATAATAATTTTAAATGTATTCCTCGATTTGTCGTCTTATCATATCTTTATACTTGGTAACTGAGACGAAAAATGAGTTTGGAAGATTTGAATAAACTTTTGAATTAAATTAATAAGGAAATCTTTTGGAAGTAAAAAAAAAAAAAAATTCCCAAATATTTTCGATCCAATTCCTCCTGCTGCAAAAGTTTGAAGTTTGAATTTCGATGTTGTGGTTTGAATTTGAAGGTAGGACTTTCTTAAAACAAAAGTATTAAAGGCCTCGGCTTAACCTAAACAATTTTAGGGCTAAATTGGTATGCTTTATCCTAAACAACATATTAAAACAAAAAAGATAAAACATTCAAAGACCACAGCTTAACCTATACAACTTTAAAATAGAAAAAAACATTCAATTTAAAAAAGAAAAAAGAAAAAAGAAAAAAGCATTCAATTTAAAAAAGAAAAAGTATTTAAAGACCTCGGCTTAACCTAAACAAATTAAAAAAGAAAAGCATTCAATTTAAAAAAGCAAAAGTATTCAAAAACCTCAGCTTAACCTAAACAAAAAGGAAGTAATGATTGAGCCCACTGGCAATATCATGCGAGTTCAATATTCTTAACTTGTTGAGTTTTATAAATCTTTATTTTATATCTTTCACTGGGAAGTATCCTATTTAAGGCAACTAAGCAAACAAACAAGCAACCATCAGCTATTCAGCCCAAAGTGGTTTCTTAATTTACAGAGATAATTATATAAATCCATCGTATTTTCTCAAAATCAATACCCAAATTAAGGCGACTAACTAAGGAAGAAAGAAAGCATGAGATATTCAGCTAGCTTAGCTTCCTCTTCCAGCCCACCTGTTATCCCGATGGACCCAAGACTACGACAGCTCCTCAAGGCATGCTCCGAAGGTGATGTCAGCCTCTGCATCAACTTGATTGATGCCAACCCTGATATCCTTCTCTCTACCACTCCTCACAAAAACAACTGCCTTCACATTGCTGCCATGCTCGGCCATCATGAGTTTGCAAGGGAGGCCTGGTCCCGAGCCCCTTCCCTCTTCTCCGGCACCAACATTGATGGTGAGACCCCACTGATAGCTGCTCTGATGGCACCTAACCTTTCATTGGCTTCTGATATCATCATTGCTGCAACACAGTTGCTGCAGCATGACAATTTGGAGGAAGGGAGGCCATTGAACTGCATGCTCTTGAAGGTTGATAGGCGCAACGAAAATGCATTGCATCATGCCATGAGGAATGACTTTGAAAATTTGGCACTGCAGCTATTGGAGATAGAGCCACGATTGTCCGAGCAAGTTACCAATACTGGCGAATTGCCCATGTATATGGCGACCCGCAGAGGATATTCTAGAGTTATTGAGCGATTGCTACAAATCCCATCTTTGGCAAATTCTCGCCCAAAAGAAGAGATACCTTTGCCTGCTGCAGTGAGATTAGAACACGCAGGTTCATTACTTGTAACCTTAATTCTGTCCATGTTATTTTTCATACTAATTAGACACTCCTTCAGACTTTTGCATGTTATTCTGATGTTGTAGAGCAATTGCAAGATATCCCATCTTCGGCAGTTTTGGGACCAGTAGGTGAATCAGCTATGCATGCTGCTGTGAAATTCGATCGCCCAGGTTTCATTCTGTTGTAGTTAGTCTTATGTATGTATTTCAGTTGAGAGCTGACCCAATTTGACTCAAAATATTTGTTCTAATTATCTCAAGTCTATACAGTCAAAAGTCAAAACTCAAAAGTACTCATTTCGTTTTGTGAAATTAAGAACTTTGTGAACCACAGCTGCGACCCCACCACTAACTTCGCCTTCCAACTCCCACACAAACTCTACATGTCGCTGTTGCCAGCACTTGAGAGTCCTGAATCCACCTTCGCCAGTTCTCTCACCTCATCGCCCATGCATCCACTGCTCATGCCTTGGAGCGAGCCAATATTGCCGTGGCTCCAGAAAGTCTTGGAGCCATTATGGTTGCTCCCTGCATGCATTTGAACCACATACTTCTCCTAGATTTTAGTTAGTTATAGTAAATATTGTAATTTTATCGTGACATGTACTTTCAGGTATAGCGAAGCAACTGTTGGAAGGACAGCCCCAACTAGCATACCATAAAGACAGAGACGGAAACAGCCCGCTGCATAGAGCTGTACTTGAAAACAAATTCGACCTGGTGAAGTTATTCCTAGAACATGATCCTAATTTAGCATATATTAAGCATGAATCAACAGGATCTACTCCATTTCATGAGGCAGTATCAAAAGGCTATGTGCCAATTGCAAAAGAAATCATGAGCACTTGTCCTGACTCTATTTATACTCCTCAAAATGAAGGGAATAATGCTCTCCATAGTGCTATTTTTTTTGAGAAACCAGATTTGGTTGACTACATACTAAGAACACCCCAGCTTCATCGGCTTATTAACCAAGCCAACAATGATGGTGTGCTTCCCCTTCATTTTGCTGCTAACAAGTGCGATCCGAAGCTCCTTCGTTCTTTACTAACCCATGCAGGACAGGATTATACTTCTGTTACTATTTGTGGTGGTCATGCAGGTGACACAGTCTATAAACTGACCGCCTTATGGAAGACTTTGAAGTGGGTAAGTTATTTAATTTTCATTGCTCTTACACACAACACTTATTTAATTTTATACAATTCGTTAATTCCATACAATTTTAGTAGAACTTGGGTGTTCCTAAGTTTATCAAGTTTTTTTGTAGACTCAATTCTAAAATCTATCGGATTTATTTTAAACGATGAATTCAAATTATGAAAATCCTTCTATCTTATGAGTGATGCATCTACATGTAAAGATTTTAAATTTTAAATTAATTTTGTATAGAGTCAAGTGGTTAAAAGATGTCCAAAAAATAAATGTATTAAAATTAATTTATAAACCTTCTAATTTTGACCACTTGACTTTATAATAAAATAATTTCAAACTTTAAAATTTTCACATGTCAATTAGTCACTTGTACGATAGAAAGATTTCAATAATTTGAATTCGCTGTTTGAAGCCAATTCCATTGGTTTTAGAGTTGAGTTCACAAAGGAGAGCTTGGTGAACTTAGAAACACCCTAGTTCTACTCAGTTTGTTTATTTTTATTTTTTATTTATATATATATATATATATATATATAAGGTCAAGAAAGATCATGTATATATTTTATCTATTTTTATTTGCTGTCACAGAATGAGTCCTTCACATTGTTGTCAAATGCAATTCCCTCCGCATCTTATGAAGTAAGACATGATGTAAAAAAGACAATCCAGAAGCAAGCAATAGAGGATGTCAAGTCACTTACAGCAAAGTACATTTCTAACACATCTTTGGTCGCTGCCCTCCTTGCTACTATCACTTTTGCTGCTGCTTTTACATTGCCAGGAGGATTCAGTTCTGATTCCTCTGATGCCGGACAACCCTTGTTTGCAAGGAAAACAGCTTTTAAGGTGTTCCTCATCTCTGACACCATAGCCATGTGTTCTTCCCTTGCTGTAGCATTTCTCTGCATTTTGACGACATGGGAGGACTTGGATTTCCTGCTCAATTATAGGAAAACAACGAAGGCACTAATGTGGTGTGCCTATGGGGCTACTGCAATTGCTTTTGGTACCGGTTTGTTCACAGTAATAGCCCCCAAAAACTTGTGGCTTGCAATTCTTATACTAGCACTCTGCACCATTCTTCCACTCCTCTCCAAGATCATCGGTGAATGGCCCCTAATAATGATTCGCTACAGGCTTGGTGGTCTGTTTCAAAAAGACCTAGTTCCAAATATTTAAAAAAAGGGCAAAAATATATATTGGGAACTTAATTTGTTTTTTCTATCGCATCTTTGAACTTTGAATTACAATGCTATGCTATGGTTTCAATTGAATGTACTAATTATTTTTCCCGAAAAGGGTTAAGTTCCCCTTCTCTTCTCCTACTCCCTCTCATCTCATGTGCTTAATTCACTTTTATGCTCCACTTGTAATCTTTCTTTCTTTTATTACAAATTAATACTAATTTCATTTTTCTCTTCTATCTCCTTCTTAATACTGATTTCATTTTTAATACTCATATATAATTTTGTACTTGCTTAGAAACGAGCAGAAAATAAGTATATTAATTAGTGAAAGGTTAACTACTTATCATATGTACATGAACAATAACGAGTACATTTCATATAAAACATAACACAGTTAAGTAAGCGATCGATATAGTTTTTCAGTGCACTTTTTAGTTTAGCTAGCTGTGTATTAATAATTTAAGGCTTATTTTAGTATTTGTGATATGATTATATTTTTATATATATCATATTAAAAATAAGTATCGAGATAATCATTAGGTGAAATGGTTATTGCTATAACACTGCAATTTACTTAGCTCTTATATATTTAGAAAGTCGCTGCAATATATAGGGAACTGCCATATTAGAAGTGGTATTAGATATTGTACCTAGTTACACTTGAAAAATCAATTCATGACAGCTAGCTATTACCATTTACCAGGGTTTCAATATGAGAAACTTATTACACCGACAACTCTTCCTATTTCTACCAGATAACATCTTTGCATAAAGAATATAAGAGCACAAGGATAAAAGCTGACATTTATTTTAATATCCAACATTCAATAAAAACTATGAAATATGAGGAGGATTCAAATGCTTTCATTTTTTGTGCCTCCATCATGCCTCGACACGTCTCGTTACCTTCCCATTAAAAATTCCTCCTCATTTTGTCTAGGTGTTTCAACACTCCCTTGGAAATGATGAGCACTTGCATGTAATGTAACGGCACAGTCATTAGGACTGCTTTGATCAGTGTCACTCTACCTCCATACCATACGAGAGAATGTTAGATTTCCATCCTTCAATTCAGTTTTGTATCGCATTGATTATTGGTTGTAGGTCTTTCTCGGTTTTTTGGTAGTAAAGGGTAGGCCTTGTTATTACTATTATTTTAAGATAATGTCGAAGGGGGTTATATAATAGTATAAAGGCCATGGCGCATGAAAAAATGAATCTACTCCGACAATGAACAAATATTTCCTTGCTCTACAGAACCTAATCTTCTACAACTGTTCCGGAATTAAGCAATTTCGACGAAAATTTTGCTAGGGCTGTGTCAAAATGAGACGACCAACTGATGCAGCCCAAAGGGTGAAAATATGAACAGTTGTAAAATTCAAGACACAAACGGTGAAGCTTGCAACAAAATTCATCATTTTTCAAATGTGTGATATATAGATTACAATCTAATTGTTGGAATTTTCAAATTACAAATAATTGAGATAGTCAAATTAATTTGTTGTAATAGATCCCCACCCGTAACCAAAATGAGACAAAATTACTGAAACTAACTGAATTTCTCAAAGGTTTAGTTGCAGTCAAAAGTAACAACATGGATTGGAAAGTTTCAGTATACTGAGTATCATCTTCCTGTTATTTACAGAGCGAGTTAACAGAAAATCCCAGTATAGAAAATAACATCTTGTAGTAAAATTTACCCTAAACTATACAGATTTGAAATAAAAAGAAGGATTAAATCAAAATGTTACTGATGTAGCAAATTTATAGTCAGGTTAAGCAATAGCTGCCACCTGTTGCCTCAGTGGTGCCAGCTGCCTTGCAAGCCGAAGAGGTACGTGTGCTTTGACAAAAGTCCCATTCTCTGAATGTTCCTGTGGAAATATCAGAAAACAATAAAGAAAATCAACCCATTTGATCTCTTGCACTGGAAAATAAGTATAGACTCTGGACAGTTGGTAATGCTCACAAAAAGTTCAAATGGGTAATAAATATTCTGTATAGTAAACAAAAAACAAGTGATGATGTGAGAGTGGACCTTACCGTTCTTTCAACCATACCAATCTGATGGATGCTGTTCAGGAGCTCCCCTTGGCTGTACGGCACAATTGCTTCGATCGGTACCAAGGAGTTCTGTTTATATAAAAAAAATAATTGATGAAACATGCTTTACAAAGAAGGTTGCCTAGAAAAGTGAAAGAAACACGAAAGGCACCTTCAGTTTATCTTGAATTGCATTGCAGAATTGGTCCAAGCCATCCCCAGTAATAGCCGAGATGCAAACAATTCCTTCTGCCTCAGCTTCTTTTCTAAGTCTCAAGGGATCCTCAGCCTTATCAATCTAAAGCAGAAAAGCATCCAATTTAACATTTTTGTTTGCTCAAAATAGTAACAAAATGACATCTGTTCAGTATGGGTCACAGGATAGGCACCTTATTCCATACAGTTAACTTAGGAATTGATTCCACATCCAGTTCATTCAATACTTCCTCAACAGCATCGATCTGTTGCTGAGCTAATGGATGGCTGTTAAAGTAGAATCAAATCACAAATAAAATATATTATAATGTAATTGTGCAACTAGTCTACCATAGAAATTGGTCCCATTCAAATTTTGATGGTTGCAACTTGAGAATTGCAATCTGAGATTTTAGTATGGCAGTTTGTTTAGAAACTGGTTTGTACAGGTTCAAAAAAGCAGCTCATGACGGTGAATCAATTTAACTCTTTATTTTTACTCATTATTTTGTTCTTTTTCTATTAAGTCTCTTCAACATAGACAATCTGAAATCTGAATGCTCCAGAACCCTTTGCTTATCATCTTAAATCACATCAAAATTGTACCTCAAGTAGTAACTCAGCATGACAGTGAGGATATAAGACCAAGATTGCTATGTTGGTTCAAGCCCATACCTGATATCCACAAGATGAACTATAAGTGAAGATTCTGCTATTTCCTCTAATGTTGCTCTGAATGCAGCAACCTAATCAAAGATTAAAGAGGTCGAAAAACAAATTATTGCAAAGGAACAATTTAACTCGAGATCTTTACTAAAAGTGTAATTTCCTTCACTTCTCTTGGTGATTTTCTTAACAATTAACCGTTTCAGTACAAATATGAAGTTCAAACCTTCTATACAATGGTCCTGAAGCCAGGATAAATATTTTTCAGATTATAGACTTCTAGTTTAAATAAACCTTTATTTTCTGCACTCAATTTTCTATTATCTTTTTTGAGTTTTGATTAGAGATCCCATAGAAAAAGAGGAAAGGGGATTTAGGAAAGGAAATTTCCTGGAAAAAATCGTGCTTACCACCATAGTTGGTAGCTTCTGGATGAACCCGACAGTATCAGTAAGTAGAAACTCATTTCCATTTTTCATCTGCAAGTCAGTTCAAAACAAGCATTACCATCTCAACGTTCCACTGCATCAAAGGGCTTAAAAAGGGGGGGTAAAAGCAATTCGAAACCAGGCAGCAATGCCAGCTTTTAACAAACCAATCAACTCAATACCAGTGTGTGCAGTAAGATGTAAAAAAATTATGTTAAACCACCTTACACCCTTTCACACTCCAACCCTTACTTGCCAGGTCAATTTTTAAATGTCTAATTAAGTAGTTTAGCATGTCAAATTGCTTGCACAGACAAACAAAAATATTTCACCTCAACCCTCCTTGTGGTTGGATCTAGTGTGGCAAACAACTTATCTTCGGCAAGAACACCAGCTCCTGTAAGGCGGTTCAGAAGTGTGCTTTTGCCAGCGTTAGTATAGCCTACCTGAGAAAAACTGAGTTATGACTCCTAATATGCAAGACAAAATAAACATCTCTGAGAATTAATATTGTAGTATAATTTACCAGAGATACAACAGGCATGGGAACAGAGTGGCGACGGTTACGGTATAATTTACGATGTTTTCGCACTGATTCCAGCTCTTTCTTCAATGCAGTTATCTGGTCAAAATCATTGAATTATACAAGGATTCAAACCTTCTATTGGAGAAGTCTATGGATCTCATATCAGGTACAATTTCTTTTACTTTATTAGGAGGAAATATAAAGACAGAAGGATGGAGATTTATTTAATTGAATTGAAAAAAAAAAGAAACCCCCTCTGTCCACTGGAAATGAATATAGCACCCAACTACTGTCAATGGGAATTGTACTATTATTGAGAAAAGTTAGTAATATAAGGCCATTATATATGTAATTTTTGGCTTTAAAATTTAGGGAATATTGTAGGGAAATAAATTTCAAGCTCAAGCTATTTATCAGTCTTATACAATTATATTGAGATGAATTATCCTTAACCTTGCCTATAGACTGTTCAAAATTTCAGAAAAAAAGAGGAAAAGTGAGTCCTAATACTGACACGATAAAGGTACCTGTGTTCGCAAGATACGTTTATCAACTTCTATTTGCTTCTCACCCATACCCTTCACCCTGCCTCCTGCCTGACGCTCAAGGTGGGTCCACATTCTTGTCAGCCTCGGCAGTTGATATTCCATTTGTGCCAACCGAACCTAAACAAAAAATATGGAATTTGAAATTTTGTCCACATGAAGAACACTTTTTACTCTCAATATATATTGGATGCAACTTACCAAGCGATCAGATACCCATATCAAGTAAAACACTTGGCAACAGTTTCATATTTTACAGTTTCTCCTTTAATAGTGAAGATATAAAATAATTCTCACAAAAAAATTAGACTCTGAAAAATCTGTAAAACACCATCTTTGCTTATAAGAGCTAGTTGATGGTAAGCCAGATGTTTTTCATTTCATTTAACACCTCAAGAACAATCTTAATTGATGATTTATACTTATTTTAAGTAAGCATGGAAAGAAGTTGTATTTATCAAAACAAGTGTCTGGTAAAACATCTGAAACATCTGTCAAACACCATATTTGCTTACAAGAGCTAATTGATAGTAAGCTAGATGTTCTTGATTTCATTTAACACCGCGAGAACAATCTTAAGTTGTATTTATCAAAACAAGTGATTTAATGTCAACTTAACATCGAATTGTACTAAAGCAGGCTCAATCTATGAAAATAAAATCCTCCAAGAGGACTTGCCTGTAAAGCCGCTTCGTGTGTGGCTGCCCTTTGATTAAAAATATCAAGAATTAGAGCAGTGCGGTCACACACCCGTACATCTCCACCAAATGCCTTCTCTAAGTTTCGTAGTTGCCTGACAGATAAGAATTAAATTAGTTCATGATTCACAGATTGAAAAGATGGAAATATGGAATAAATTACTCCAAGCAACATTTGAGCATTTACCAGACACTAGTTTGGTATATAATTCAGTAATGGTATTATAATTCATTACTGTTTCTATAGATTGTGATACTGTATGGTTTATGATTAAATTAGGTGAACAAAGCAGAGAAGAGAGTAGCACAAAAAAGTATCTATTTGATTGAGACATCGCTTGAAAAACCTCAAGCCCATAAAGAAAGGAGTTAAATAACTCAGCATCTCACCCAGGAGAGAGCTCATCATCAAAAATAACAGTCTCTATACCAAGAGCGTGAATTGAACTCTTAATCTCAGCGACCTTCCCCGATCCAATATAAGTCCTTGGGTTTGGAGCAGCAAGCCTGAAACAAAAGCACTTTTAATATGTAGTTGTGCAAGTAGGTGTAGAATTACTATAGCTTATCCTTACAAAAATAAACAATCTTAATAATGGTTGTAATATTATGCGGGAAGAAAGCTGAAAATTTTGGATAGTATTGAAGTTTATATAGATCAGGACATTGGTCTCTGAGAATAAAAAAAAGTCCCATTTGTATGGTTGGCAACCTGTTGAATTAAACATTTAATAAAAGTACATAAACTGAAGTCCTATTCTATCAATTGTGCATTCCTGTAGCAAAAACTGTTCACTAATCCCCATAAAGAAGCTGATGTGTTTAGTCTTGTTTTGCTCATTTATAAACTGAAATGGAGTAACTTACTTTTGGTAGGTCGAATTAACAACAGTAAGCCCGGCAGTATCGGCTAATTGTGCAAGCTCCTTAAGCGAGTCTTCTATACTAAATATATCTTCTTCATTTCCTTTGCATTCCACTCCAACTAGATATGCGTTTTCTCCGAGGACCTGGTTTCACACGAGCAAATTATAGGAAGGTCACACAACTACATCTGTTTTCTTCGAGTTGATCAAACTCAGACCACCGGAATCAGTATTAAATATGAAAGGTTCAGTTCAACTGGTTTTTATCATAAGCATGTTAAAATCAAATGTCCCTTTGTATGAACAAAACTGGTACAGTCAGTGGCCATATCTGGTCTAATGTAACATTTGTGAACTTACAGTTGTACACTGCTAGTACCAAATTCTACCATTCTGTAAGAACACATACCTCTCTTCCATTCTGTAACTTGAACCTATCCTCTCCAGTTGCTTCATCTTCAACTTTCTTCTTCTTTGGCTTCTTCTCTTTACCTTCTTCTTCTACCTTGCCCAAATCAAGCAATCCCTTTTCCTCTCTTCTCTCCAAAGCGATTCCATCAGTTTTAACTTCTACTTTCTCGCTAGTCCCGCCCTCGATTAATTCCTTGACGACTCGTAATCGGGTTGAATACAGGGGTTTGGCACGGTGGACGAGGAATTGATGGTGACGTGGCAGGCAGCGATTGGCTTGAGTGGAGGTCGAGGGGAGGATTGAGCAGAAGGAATAGGTGGCACTCATAGGGACACAGCCCGTTGAGTTCTCTATCCAGAAGAGAAGAGTCTACAGGAGTGAGTCGAAGAATGAGGAAGAACTGGCGATTTTATCAGAAAATGTGATTTTTGAAAGATATTTCTTTTTCTGCTGTATTTATCTGATTTTGGATTGTGATAGTCCCGGGGAAAAGTATCCTCTGTGAATTTTTTCCGTGCGGAGTGTTTTTATTTTAGTTCGTTTGTTTCGAATTGGACAAATTAAATTAGATCTTGCATGAATTTTAAAAAATTTCAAAATTTGATGAACTCTTAATCCAATCATTTCAGTCCGAAACGAACGAACTAAATTAAAAGCACCACACAGCTCCACACAGCTCCGCATAAAAAAACTCCGCAGAGAATAACAATTCATAGTCCCACGATGACACTCATAGTAGGAATTCGCATCCTCTGAGATATCTCATATTTTGCGTGACTTTTTGAAAAATCTCAACCGTTGCAATATGTTTTGCACGAATCTCAAAATTCAAACAATACTGGCCCTCTACGTCACGCCTGAATAGGCACTGGACACGTCGGTCATGCAAAATATGAGATATCTCAGAGGATGCACACTCCTCCTAGTAGTCAATACTCAGTAGACACCGGACAACAAAAGAGGGAAGCAAATCTACTGCGATTCCAAGCTCAGCCATTTATTTATTGGAATCCACAAATCTAGAAAGAAGTTAGTTTTTATGCATGAATCTCAAAACATATGAACGGTTGAACTAGAATTGTAGGGATTCTGCGATTCTTTGAAATCACAGATTTATTTCCACAAAAGAGATATTGAGTTATTCTCAAAATTTTAAAAAAAGAGTAGACTAGAGTGTTTTAAAGTTCATCAAGTCCTGTGTGAATTTAATTCAAAAGTTTATTGGAAACTTTAAAATTTTTGTATGAAGGTGTATTATTTAGAAGATAAATGTATCATAATAGTTTAGATTTGTCGTATGAAATCAATTTTGATAGATTTTAAAATTGAGTTCATAGAGAGACTTTATGAACTTAATAAAATATTAATTCTACTCTAAAATAGTAAAAAATGAATGCTTTAAAATTAGCTATAAATTTTAATTTTTTTGCATGTAGACACTTCGCTCGTAAAACAGATAAATTTCAACAATTTGAATCTGTTATTTGAAGTCAATCTAATAGGTTTTAGAATTTTATTCACAAAAAGACTTAATAAACTTAAGAACATTCTAATTCTACTCTAAAAGAAACTAAATTAGTCTTCAAATTTTTACTTGAAAGTAGTTCTTAAACTTTCAAGAAATTAATAACCTTTTTACTTTTTTAAAGGAACAAGTTTTCCTTTCAGCAGATTTTTCTGCTTATGTGAAGTATTTTATTTGACACGTAAATATCTAATTTGTCATGTAGATTTACAGTTATAGAAATCAAGTCTAGATATCTATGATATTTATTTCGAATCTAATTCCCTTTAATTTAAATCTTTAGCATCATGTTGATAACACTGAACTTTTCTCTAAATTTTAGTCTCTATTTTATTGGAATTTGGTTTGAAAAGTATTTCGATTTACTTTCTTTCCTCCTGATTTAAATATAAATGACACATAAGTTCTCGTAAAAAATAGAACAGTTCAGTAATAAGTACAAGGGCCGATTTAATTTAATTTTTTAAGTTCAAGGATAAAAAATAATATTTAAAAAAAAATTTAGTTATTTTAAAAAGTTCAACAAATTTAGTTATTGTAAAATAGGAGAAAATACTAATTGATATATAGCAGAATATCAATCAATATATTAAATAACAACATTTAATATTGAGAATTGTTGGGGAGCTCCGTTAAGAACAACCCCTCCAAAAATTGGCGTATGCTGCTTGAATGTGGCGTGCACACGGTATTCTTTAGTAAAAGGCGAAAGAATAGTTCGCTATGTGCTCACCACGCAGCTGCGTGCTCTTCAAAGGTCGAAGGCAGCACACTTATATAGATGGAGGGAGCGCTCTCTCTTTTAAAATCTTGTGTTGTGGGACTAAACAACTTCCCGTTGTTCCGCATTATTTTACTATCCGGACGAGATGTGGAGACTTTCGGAAGGATCTGTAATAACATTTTCATCCCAGCCGTTCATCAAAATTTGTTTTGTGTGCTGTAGTCAATCTCTAACACGTGTCGATTAGGTTCAGGATAAATTATTTATTAATTTAATAAAGTCGTCTAGAGTCTGGACTGAACATTGATCCATTTAAGTAGACACCAGAGATTTGTGAATTATTTTGTTCGGTCATTAACCGTTTAAAGACTCAATTTCAATTAATTTTTTTCTTGACTTTTGACCCCTACTAAAATAGTTTTGGTCAGTGTGTTGGTTTGAGAATCGCTAATTTTTTAAATGATTTGAACATTTTGAATCATGTAAACTTTTTTTTAATGAAGGTGAAGTAATTCAATTATTTTAGTATTTATAAGAGATTTTTTATCTGGATTTCAAACTTACGATCTCTAACATATAAAGTCTTATATTTATTATTGGATAAATTTTGCTAGAGATCACTAAACTTTGTTATTTGTCACGAATTAGTCACTCAAGTTTGATTTGTCAATTTTTAGTAACTCAACTTTATCATTTATCATAATTAAGCCACTCTATATTTTTCTGTCTAAAATGCTAACAGAATATGCTCATTCGGTTAAAATTTTGGATGGAATAAAATGATATATTTACATAATGATATATTTACATGCAAAGTTTTTATTTTTTTGAGTTATTTTAGTATCAGATCAAGTGGTAAAAAAAATTGAAATATGAAAGCATTAAAATGAACTTAAAAACTTCAACATTTGACTGCTTGATTTGATACTAAATAAATTAGGAAAATTATAAAGCTTGCATGTAAATGCATAACTAATGAAATAGATCAGTTTGAATTTGTTGTTTAAAGTCAATTCAATAGATTTTGAAATTAGTATTATATAGACTGTAATGACATTAATATTATACTAGCCAAACTCATTTATAAAACACACCTTTTCTCATTGTCACCACTACGCACAAGACAAGAGAAAAATAAAACGGAGAGAAATAAATAAATAATAGTAATAATAGTAGTAATAATAATAATAATAATAATAAAAAGTTAGTGTAACCATGTAAACTTAATTTTAAAATAACTAATTTTTTCATGGAAACATTTTAATATTCAATAACTACATTAAAAAAAATTATATTATTTTTTTATCTCCCTTTATTCATTAAATTTATTATTTACACATATATACTCCTTTATATTACCTTAAAATTGGTAAACATAATTGAATTGAATATGAGAAAAGAAAGAGAAAATTTACCTTCGCGGCTGAATTTTTTTGTATTGTCCGAGTTCACATCTGAAGTTAAAAAGAAAAGCTGCTGCTTGCAAAATTTCCAAGTTACTTGTAAAATAAAATAATTTTTCATGAGATAACGACTTTTTTATAAATATTTGAAGTAAATTATTCAACTATTTAATATTTATAAAAAAAAATTTTTATCTAAACTTTAAGTGTACAACCTCTCGCACTGAGAATTTTTTTTCAGTGTTGCAGTGCTGTAATTTTATTTTCCTCTCAAAAGAGTTCAATCTAAGTCAGAGTTCATATCATCTGCATTAACTCAGAATAAAATCTTTTGAGTTAATGCAACTGAACCATCCGATTAACTTTAAGATTTGTATAATTTAAATTTAAGATCAACTTTACAATCAGACGGCTGATATGTATTAACTCAAAAGATACTCTTCTGAGTTAATATAGACTAGGGCTGTAAATGAGCCGAGTTTGAGCGAGTTACCTCCAACTCGAACTCGGCTCGTTTAATAAACGAGTGAGCCAACTCGAGTTGAGATAATAATAACGAGTTGTAGAGCCAACTCGAACTCAGCTCGTTATTAACTCGAGTTAGCTCACAACTCGTTTAATCAATGACAGTATTACTATACAAGTTCAAACTCAGCTCGTTATCAATCCGAGTTGACTCACAACTCGTTTACCAATGATAGTATTACAATACAAGTTCAAACAAATTTTACATGAATCTCAAAGCACAAATAACAATCTAGAGATTCGGATTTGATTATTTTGAGATTTATTGTGACTAATATTATGTAACTTTATGTAACTCGAGTTATAAATGAGCGAATTGAGGCCAACTTGAACTCAGCTCATTTATTAAACGAGTTGGCCAACTCGAGTTATAAATAAGTCGAGTTAAACGAGTTGTAAATTAGCGAGTTACGAGTTCGAGTTTTTTTGCCCAGTCCTAATACAGACGATGCAGACTCATCTAAGTCATCCTTCTGTATTTGATGGGGTGAGAATCTGTTGCGATCCTACAGGACCACAGGATCCTGCGATTTCAATTTAAACCCTTTATTTATTACAGTGTGAGAATCTTAAAAAGAGAGAGTCTTTTTGCACGAATCTCAAAAAATATAAACTGCTAAGATTAGAATCGTAGGAACCCTGCGATCATGTAGGATCGGAGCAGATTTATTTCCATTTGAGGGGCCCAATTGAATCCCCGAGGTCCATGCGCAATTAGCGCTCGCGGTTAAGTTTAATATAATTTTGATTTAAAAGACAAGAACGTCCCAAGTCCCAACTGACCAACTGTTTGTCAATTGGAGCGTTAATCAAGGTTTTATTTAGTCGTTCTTTTTTAATCAGGGGTCTAACTAGGACTAGTGCGAACAGGGTCAAAACAGTAAATGATAATGTTAGCGAATCCGTATCACCCCAGGTACCTGAGGTGAAAGCCGAAAAGCTGGACCGTTCTTTTAGCATGGCGCAAATCTCAAAGCAGTCTCTCTACAGTATTAAACTGGATAGAATTAATCTAAACCGCTACTACTTTTAAATTGTACCTCAGGTACCTGGGCAGATACGAACTCAATGTTAGCACTGCTGAGGTTGGTAAGAATTGGGAATTTGGGATGTAATAAATCATACATGTCCGATTTTCTATGGCATGTTTTATGGATAATATACGTCGCGAGTGCCAACATCACAAACTCTTTTTTTTTTTGAAAGACTTTGACTCTTTCAGGGTTTTATATTCAGATCTCTCTAGCGATATTGCCACAGAGAACCCGGAGTCATCTGATAGCCGTCTCCTACTAGCGAGCTTGCTTTCGAGGTTCGTGCTAGTCTTCCGTGCGTTGACTGCGTCCGCGTACTGGTACTAATGTCCCGTGGCAAGATGTCTACACCCAACAATTTAAAGCACTTCGTATCCTAATTCACTCGTATAACGGTCATACTCATACATTAACATTGAGTGGGACCACGATGTCAGTTACTTTTTACACGGAAAAATATCAGCGTCTCCTTTCTCCTCCTTTTTCTCCTTTTCACCGAAAGAAAGCCAAAACTGTCGCGCAGCCTAAGGTCTAGAACCTAGAGCAGGCTGGGAGAGACAGAGAGAAGCTTTTCTCCTCCGTGGAAACCCTAGCTCATCGCCGCTGATATTTTCCTTCCGAAACCCCGATCTGTTGCTACCGGCGACTGATCTCTAGATCAGGTCAGTTCAAGGTCCATCTTCCCTTCACAACTGCTCTCTTTGTATATTTATAGTTCGAGAGATGCGATGAATGTGTGATTGTATTTCTCGGTTGTAATTGGCGCATATTGAGGTAATTCGGGCCGATGATTGGGAATTTTTAGGTTATTTAGGGTCAAGGAATTGGGGCTAAGAAGATTAGGATTTTTCAGGTTATTTAAGGTAACAGTGAGTGATGATTTGATGGATCCTTTTACTTTATTCAGGGGAAAATGAAAGAAAACAAATAACCATTTGTAGTTAGTAACTAGAAGATCTTTGATTGCAGGGGTAGGTATATTCTCCGAATGGGAATGTCTTCAGGCGCTAATTTCAACAACCAGCCACCGCCAGCCATGCTCCCTCCTCGTCAGCTCCACCCGAGGTCCTCTGGGCTCCACACGTCACTCTCTCTTGCCTCGTCAGAGGCTGTCGGGTCACCTGAAATGCAGGAGCCAGGGTCGAACTCGGACATGGGCCATGACTCAGCTACCGAGAGTGCCAGTTCACGTGATACCTGGCCAGTCGAGACCACGAATCATAGCAACTCCCTTCCAAAGAAAGCTGAGAAGGAGAAGGAGGTCGTGGTTATGAATGGAGGTGGTGTTGTGGCACCTGAGTTACAGGTAAAGTTGCTTTTTCATATCTACAGAAAGTTCTTACTGTTGTATATTTGCCCAAAATTTTAATTCCTGTATAAGCTTTGACCATGCACTATTTTTTTAGTACTAGGGAGATTTTATTTTGGTAATAACTAGATAAGCATAAGATTGTCATGCTTAAAGAACTTTGATCGTGGACCTATTAGCACCTCATATCTGCATACCTCTGGGATATACCAGTTAATTGCACGTGCAGATATATTTGCTGTGCAATATAATTTTACACAATTAAATCATTGTATAGGACTCACTTTTGTGTAAAACCAAAGGAGCAATGACTTGAGAATGATTTCTATAAGGCCCAGATGCCTATAAAATCATAATTTGATAAGGAACAAATGCACCGAACTAAGTAGTTAGTGGTATTGGGAGGTATTCAAATTGATGAAGTTTTCTAAATGAAATTTAGTTCCATCCTTACTGATGGTACCGAACAAGCTCTCAGGGAATAATCTCAAGTTTCTATCCTTTTTTCTGCATTTGGATGTCCAAGATCTTAGTGGTGCAAATTCGATTTGTGCAAGTCCACACCCGATTCTGATCTATTCGAAACCTTAATTTCAGGTGATCCGACGAATCTCGACTACTGATCGGCTGTCCCTGCGTGAGGTTGCACGGGATAGGGTCGATTTAATAGCAGAGCGCATGAAGGTGATGTCAGAGGAGCTTTTAGAAGATCTGAAGAATGAACTAAGAGTAATCCTCGAGGGCACAGGCGGGTCCCACCAGATCGAGGAGTTTATGGGCCTGCAGAAGCTGGTGCAGTCCAGGGTTGACCTGACAGCTAGTGCGCTTTCCATGGCACACCGGGTCCAGCTTGAGGTGCTTGTAGCAATCAAGACCGGCATCCAGGCATTTTTGCACCGCAGTGTGACTATACCCCCAAACCGGCTTGTGGAGATCTTCTTTTACAAGAGGTGCAGGAATATTGCATGCCAGAGCCCTCTCCCTGCAGAGGAGTGCCGGTCAGTCTTACATTCAAACTAATATTGCTATTTTTACCTTCTGATTTTTACTAAAAATATGAAATATACAAGGCTATATCCATTCTGAAGAGTAGATAAGTTAGATTGTTGAGATGGTTGGAGAATGGAGATCCTGGTTCAGCTGTTTTGTGCCTGTGTTGATAATAAGCTAACTGTTTCTAAACCAATATCGGTGTCATGTAGAAGTTAGAATTGTTGAGATGTTTGGAGAATGGAGATCCTGGTTCAGCTGTTTTGTGCCTGTGTTGATTTCTAAGCAGCGAATTCTTATTTGTTTTAATCTTAAATATGTGCGAGTCAAATTATGGCATGCTCCGACAGTTATATAAACTAATGAGATTAGTTGGGATTCATGTATTTTGTATAGTTGGCCAGAGATATGATCACTGGTAATGATTCAAATGACTATATTATCTTATCTGCATGCAGGTGTGAAACATGCACAACTAGGAAAGGGTTTTGCAACCTGTGCATGTGTGTGATCTGCAACAAATTTGATTTTGAGGTGAACACATGCCGCTGGATTGGGTGTGACTTCTGCTCACACTGGACCCACACTGATTGTGCCATCCGTGTGAACCAGATTGGGCCTGGCCAGGTCAAGTCCGGCCTGGGCCAAGCTGAGATGCTTTTTCGTTGCCAAGCTTGCCAGCGTGCATCAGAGCTGCTTGGCTGGGTTAGGGATGTATTCCAACAGTGTGCCCCTGGGTGGGACCGGGATTCTCTGATCAAGGAGCTTGATTTTGTTTGCAAGATCTTTCGTATGAGTGAGGATCCAAGAGGGAGGAAGCTGTTTTTTAAGTGCGGGAATTTGATAGAGCAGATGAGGAGCGGAGTGGCCGAGACAGTGGCTTGTCGGATGCTGTTACAGTGTCTCCAAGGTATTATTGGTGGTTTGTTTGCAACCTTTTATTGGTTTAATTTGAATGGGATTGGAGAAGTATTTACGTCTATCTGATTGTTTTTTTTTATCGACCTCATGAAGGACTACGTTGGAAACCAGTGCCAGATAACAAGTACACGGTTGGTTTGGACCACCCAATATCTGGCTCTAGTTGTAGTAACACCCATCTGCATCTGTTACCCAAGAATTTTTGTTATTTGTGCATAGAATTTAATCTCGAGACTAGTATTAGTCAAGCAAAAGAAAGAACAAAATAAGAGAAATGGAGATTGAATTGCCAAATAAAGGTTAATGGAAACCACCTCTTAATTGGCTCATCCAATCGTATCATCTGATTCCACTGTTTATGTTTTTTCCTGCTCAATATAGACAGCTTTTCTTTAAAAAGAAAAGAAAGAGCAATCAATTGAAAGATTGGCATTGTTGCCGTGTTAAGTAAATCTACTGCAAATGAATAGTCATTAGTTAAGATTACATATACAAGCAAACAAAAAGGAAAATGAAAAAACATAGGTTTTCAGCAACTAAAATAAAATCGTCTTAATATATCTTATTATAGCATGGTCATTCTTCAGCTTGGTTCATGGGTTCTCTGATAAATTTCACAGTTCATGTTGTTCAAAGAGTGCTTTGATTCAACATGAGAAATTCTGAGTGGTACCCTTTTAGCCTTTCTTCACTAAAGTTATCTACAATCTTTGTTTCGCAGAGCTGGAGATTGAGTCTCCATTAAAGGGAGGGGAGGGGGAAGATGGAGGTCGTCTAATAACACCTCAGGAAGCGTGCAGCAAGATAGCAGAGGTGGTACAGGAGGCAGTGCGAAAGATGGAGACAGTTGGGGAGGAGAAGTTGCGGGCGTACAAGCGGGCCCGCATGGCAGTGGAGGCATGCGAACGGGAGATGGAGGAGAAGACGCGTGAGGTGGCGCAACTGCAGGCTGACCGTCAGCGCCAGCACCTGCAAGTTGAGGAGCTTGAGAGTATCGTCCGCCTTAAGCAGGCTGAGGCTGAGATGTTCCAGCTCAAGGCCAATGAGGCTCGTCAGGTAAACTTGGGGATTTGGTGTGATGTTGTTTATTATGTACCTTTGGATGTTTGGTGTTAAGGCGGTACAGCACCTGACTGGTGTTTCGCTCGTCCAGTACAAAGCTTTGGTTTTTCTTTTACTTAGATGCTTGAGAGGCCAATATTTATGCTGAGATTAAAAAAAGAGAAAAAACAGAAGACAGTTGAATTTCCTAGGTAATGAAGAGATTGAACTGAGATTATGGGATGTTAATTTTTTGCCCTGACCTTAAATTACTTTAAGGGTGCTTCTGTTGTTTTCAAACTACTGTCTGTTTTGTTCTCTCTTTTCTTTTAACCTTCGATTTTAGAGGGAGAGGGGTTGTGTTTAGCTAGGCCTGAATGCTGAGATAAAGCTTTCAAGCACAAGTAAATAGGTAAAATCATGTAATGCAACCAAAATTTAGATTATGGTGTGTTTTCCAACATACCACATTTAACCACATTGTAGGCTAATGCCTTTATAGTTTTACACGCCGTCAATAAATAATTCAGACTTCAGCAGCTTTGGTTTGAACTGTGAACTTGATCTAATTAATTGTGGTCAAGTGTGCCTTTCGGTCTAGAGCGGATGAATGTATCTTTTTCAACACCTTCATAATTGCAGGAGGCAGAGAGACTCCAGAGCATAGCAATGGCAAAATCAGAAAAGGCAGAGCAGGACTATGCAAGCTTGTATCTGAAACGTCGCCTTGAGGAAGCTGAGGCTGAGAAGCAATACCTCATTGAGAAAATCAAGCTTCAGGATGGCCAGAAGGGCCCATCTGGCTCCTCAGGAACACCTCCAGTAGTTGCCCCTACTGGTGGTACCGCAAGCAGTGCCGGGGACCACTCACAGATGCTCATGCTGTCCAAGATCCAGGATTTGTTGAAGAATGTCAGGAGCATTTCCACAACCAAGTCTGACGGGTCTCAGTTGAAATAGTATGTATTAATTATGCGCTGTAGAGGTTAACTGATGTTGTAAGTTTGACGGGTTACTACTATGTTGTAAAATGTTTGGCTAAACAGTTGTGCTGATTAGTTCTTTGGTTCAAAATATGCTGCGTCTATTTGTTATGTATAGCCTAGATGTTTCAGTTGTACACTGTTAAAAAGGCAAAGATGCCTCGTTTGAGATCATAACTTTAGTTTTGAATGTTTGATTATATGTTATGTGAGTTAAGATTTACAACAGTATGTTATGCAACTAAATCGTTAACATCAGTAGAGTATGGAGGAGTGCAGAATCGGGGGCATCAGCAAGCACCAAAATAGTGTTTCTTACATTTTTACATTTTTGGTCATATGTCATCTTTTGATATATTTGAACTTCCAAGGCAACTTGGCCATTTAAGAGTTGATTAGCAGGGGTGAAACTAGAAAATTTTAATTGGGATAGTTAAAAATTCAAATGCATAATATGTGATAAGTGCGATTTGAACTCAAGTTCTCTCAACTACAAAATTGAATTTTAACTATTAGGTTATGATTAAATATTTGATATTTATTAAGAGAGTCAGAATATATAAAAAGTTAAAAGTGGTTTACTCACTTTTGGCTAAGTCTTAGATCTGCCCCAGATGCTTCAGCCAATTAAATAGGATCAAACAAAACTACTTGCTGAATCTCCATGCTAGATTTATATTACTAATCAAATCGAACACAATTGAATTTCTGTTCATGTTTTTACTACCTTTGCTACAGCAGTAGTACTGCTATTGTCGCCAAGCACTGTGTAGCACAGTGGCTAAAGTATATGCCCCATATGAGAGTTTCTAGGTTCGATTCTAGTTAGCAGGATTTAGTGTGTGTGCGTCTCAGGACTAATGTAAAAAAAGAAAATTACTGTTGTTGTCATTATTCATTGTTTCTAAAAACTGGCTTTCCCTTGCCGTCTTGTATTTTTCTTATTGAAAGAGCATTGGGAACAAAAATAAAGATAAAATCCAGTCAAATACTCAACTTCCCTCAAATGTAAACTGAAGTGAGGATAAGTGATCAACCGATAAAGGTACCTTATCGTTGCGAGACCGAGTACCAAAAGGAACCCACAACCTGGACGAGTACACGTTTTCAAATTTGCAATGCTTGGAAGTCTTTCCATCACGCATTCCAAGGTATTGATTTACATGATAAAGGACATCTGGCGGGACCATACAAACTTTTGTATGTGTTTTAATATTTGATTTATATGCGCAGATTTTTATTCGAATTTTAAATGAAAATTCATGTGTATATATATACAGAGAGAGAAATAGGTTAATGTATTTTTGGTAGTATATGGACTGAAATACATATGATTTAAAATTTAAAAAGTCAATCTGAACTGTTCATTTTGTTCTCTATATTAATATGTGTTTGGAAACCAAATTTTATATTTTTCTGAATTTTTTACTATTTATTAAGTCACTTTAAAAATCGTTGATCCAATGGTTTTACTGTTTTGTTAAGCTGCCATTGGATTAGCAATTTTCAAAGTAGTTTAATATATAATAAAAAAATTCAAAAAAATTTAAATTTGGTCTCCAAGCACATATTAATATGGATAACAAGATGAATGGTTCATATCGACTTTTTGGATTTTGAAATTTCAAATTTGGACCGTGTATATTTCAACCCATATGCTACCGAAAGTACATTAGCCTATCTCTCTCTCTCTATATATATATATATAAACAAGTACACAGTAATATGTGGTATAAATTACTGTTAATATACTCTAAACAGATAACTTTATGATTGTTAATATACTCTAAACCGATAATATGTGATATAAACTATTATTAATATACTCTAAATTGATTTTTTTTTTATCACTGTTAACATACTTTAAACCAGTAATATGCTCTAAACCACATATTCGGACCAAAAATAGATTTTCTATTCAGACCAAATGTAGATTTTCTATTCGGATTACTACAAATAGAAATATTCGACCGACAGAATATTACTACACTTACTACACTGTAAGCTTCTTTGTGTTTATCAAACTGAAGCTACTGAACTCTCATCTTCCAAACAAAAGCAAAACTAAGAAACAAGATTTTAAGGGACGTTTTCTTTTACTCAAAATAAACAACATATCTATTGTTTGTTTGTATGTGTTTTCAATCACACAAATAAACAATATATGAAATTTGTCCTTTTTGAAAACAAAAATAGTCAATCCAACAATTAAAAAATTAAATGATTCAGTTTTATTTACTTTTGACAGTCGACCAAATAATTACATTGCGCTATATTTTTAATATAGTGTCTAAATAAGAGAGTGCGCTTCTACTTTTTTTTTTGTTTTATTTCAATATGTTTTGATGTCAATTGCTATGGTTTGGCAACTAAGACTCAAGGCTTAACCTATTAATTTCTTTCTCTTTTTCTTTTCTTTTTATTTGCATGATTAAATTGTTCCACGTTACTTACGGCATGTCCTACCATGAATCATGCTCGACTTAATGCCTCATTTAAAACCTCATTTAATTAAGCTAGATAAATTTTCATCTTTCAAAGGCTCACACTGTGTCAGTGTCATGTCACCAAATCTGTCTCTTTAATAGAGTTTTAACTTTTAACCATTAAATTATTTGAACCATCTCGCGGAAATCAAGGTGATGCTTTGGTGACGTCACTTTTTAACCAATAGCTCTCCAGTCACACAAACAGGACACTTCCATTGCCTCAATTTCATGTCCTTTAATCTCGTGTGATGTTTTCTTTTTTTCCAGTGTAGTAATACTTGATCTATTCGGTCTATTTGGCCGAATATTTATATTTAGTTGCAATTCGAATAAAAAATTTATATTCAGTCCGAATATGCGGTTTGTAGCATATTACCGATTTATAGTATATTAACAGTGATAAAAATATCGATTTAGAGTATATTAATAATTATTTATATCACATATTACTGGTTTAAAGTATATTAACAGTGATAAAAATACCGGTTTAGAGTATATTAACAGAGATTTATACTACATATTATTATATACTTGTTTATATATATAAATTCTCATTTAAAATCTGCATATACAGCCGCATACCGCATATACAGTATGCAATGACTTTCCGCATACCGAATATAAACCGAATATTAAAAAACTGTTTTTTGTCTATTACAAATGGAGTCATATGCAAAGGAGAGGTGAAGGCAGAAAAAGATGAAATTAAATCTTGTCGTGCACTATCCTTCTCCACTAGGCAGCAGGCACTCGGCAGTCGGCAGTCGCCACCAAACAAATTTTGGCCACCAAAGCAAATGATGTCTCCATTTGGCGTGTGGGGTAAAATGATGTCTGTCTCCTTTTGTTTCCACTAGCAAAGACCTACCGACTATCAACAACAACAAAGCCTCTCTATTCACTTTTGACGACTCATGTTTTGTCACGGAGTTCATACTAAGCTACTAGATTTGCCATGCGCAATGATTAGATCCATCTCTTTTTAGCTGCGTTAAGATAAGAGGATAAATTTTGTATATCACAAACTTTTCAATTTTGCTTTTAGAAATGTTACTTTTCAATTTTTAAAGTTACTTGAAATTTTAAATGTTACAGATAAATTCAAATTTAGTAATTAAGGAATGGAGATGCTCTAACGGTCCGGGTGCCACGTGTCCCGGCTTTTAACAAATGGTTGCGGCCATGCTGCATATGCACAAGTGTCACAATTTCTAATTTTCTATTGGAATCATCTTTCCTTAATTTTATTAATTAGAAGCGTTTAATTGTCCACAGCCTTTTGTCCACCATTTGTTCACAGTTCTGACTTGCACAAATACTGTAAAATTACTTCTACATATTATATAATTATACAATATATCACATAAAATATATCAGTTAATCACAAAATATCCAGCAACCATTTTAAGTGGTTCCATGATAGTTAAAAACAGATTGCAACTTGCACTACAGGACAAAAAACTTGTACTTTCAGAAATTGTAGTTATAGAAAGTTATTGGCAGTTAACGTTAGTTATTAGCAGTTATTTTGACAAAAAACGTGATAAAAAAGCAAAATTAGATTTTCCGATTAATTTTTTTTGTCAATTTAATGAACACACAAATAAATCATCAAAATATTGAATACTGTAAAATTGACCACTTTACCTATAAAAATAAAATATACAAACTATTAAATTGCAAAATTCACAGATTAAAACAATAAAATATAATATTAAAAATATTTATTTTCAACTGTAAAATTATAAAATTAAACTGTGAAATAAAAAGGTAAAAACTATAAAATTACAAAATTATAAAATTACAAGATGAATACTGTAAAATTAACAGATCAATACTCCATATCACATTTTTATTATCTCTTTCCTCCAGATTTTCACAATATGAATACTGTAAAATTAACATATCAATACTCTCTATCATCTCTTTCCTCCAGATTTTCACAAGATGAATACTGTAAAATTAACAAGAGAAAAATTGTAAAATTAACAGATCAATATTCCATATCACCTCTCTATCATCTCTTTTCTCTAGATTTTCACAAGATGAATACTATAAAATGACAAGATGAATACTGTAAAATTAACAGATCAATACTCCATATCGCCTCAATATCATCTATTTCCTCCAGATTTCCACAAGATGAATACTGTAAAATGACAAGATGAATACTGTAAAATTAACAGATCATTACTTCATATTGTATCTCTATCATATTTTTCCTTCAGATTTCATTTGAAATACTAGATCTGTTACTGCATACAATGAAAAACAACAAATTCAACAAAAATAACTTACTAGATTTAAATTTTGCCGTACTCTTCAACAAAAACAACTTCTATTCAATTGCGACTAGCTCTGTAGAAATCACGACGAACTAGAGAAGAGTTATCAGAAATGAGATTTGAGAAATCGGAAAAATCTGATCGAATGATAGAAAGAGAAACTCTGATCGGTTGACAGAAAGAGATTTGAATATCTGATTCAATTGAATCTAAAAATGTGCCTGATACACCTAATTTACCACTAACTAGCAGGTATTGCTGACGAGGCACTTTCAATTTTGCAATTAAACCTAGAGAATCGAAAATCAACAGAGGTGCCTTTGTCGTTTTGCAGTTTCAATTTTGATCATATGGCTTTGTCGTTTGAATAGAGAATCGAAGCGAGATAAACCTAGAGATAAATCCACAGAGATCGATATAGGTCGAAGAGAGAGAATCAAAGAAGCAGGAGCATATTTTGGGAAGTGTATACTACGAGCAGTGCAGTGCGCTTCAGCAAGGAGAAAAGTCGCGACGAAATAGAGGAGAGAAATCCAAAAAAAAGGAAGGAAATCGCCTCAATAAGGAAATAATCTGATCAGGAAGAAAGTTTTTGAAAATGAGATTAAAAAAAGAAAAGAGACAATCGGAAAGGAAGGTTTAAATATGTGAAATATGAGAAGGTTCTGAATTTCTGTCGGAATGTGGGGACCAAGTATGTTAAAATAAGTTAAATGTAAGTGGATAAGATGCTGTGGACAAATTGTGAACAGTAGAAGATGGATATAAACCTTTTCTCTTGTTAATTTTATATGTTATTATTTCTCAAATGAAGAAGCGAATTCCTTATAAACTCTTACAAAATGCTCAATTTACTGAAGAATCCTTCCTTTATCTTCTTTGATGTATGAATTTATTTTTGGTTAAAAGCCACTACATGTTATAGTCGGGTCCAGTTAGTATGATATCGGTGTTATATGACATCAACTACAAAATTAATTTGATAAACTTCAAACGACTAATTCAAACCGTTCAAACCGATTTACTTTATGATGCATTTACATGCAAAATTTGTATATTTTCTAGTTATTTTAGTATCAAATCAAGCGATCAAAAATGTTGAAAATTGAATGTATTAAAATTAACTTAAAAACTCACACATTTGACCGCTTGACTTCATACTAAATAAATTTGAAACATTATAAATTTGGTATGTAAACGCGCAACTAATGAAATAAATTGGTTTGAACAGTTTGGATTCGTCATTTGAAGTCGATTCGATAGGTTTTAGAGTTGGTGTTATATAGACTGAAATGACACTGATATCATACTAGCCAGACTCGTTATAGTCGGGTTAATAAATCTAGCAAAAAGTTGAAAACTTAAGAAAACTTGTAATCGTTTGATGTAAGGCATGAGTACAGATTTTTTGAAGAGTGAATGAATGGAAAGAATAGTCTCCACTTACCTTCTATTTTTATGGTGAAAAGGTAATTATAAGTATTTCTTTATTGTATAATTATTAAAAAAAAAAATTTTCCATTCCCTAAGCAAATATATTTATTTATATTTGAACAATTAGTACAAGTTTATATCAGGAGAGTGTGAATTAAGAAGATACATTTTTACTAAGTGTAGATCACAATGATTAAAGTATAATAGAATTTCAAAGTACTGAATTCAGCAAATATTAGGATGAGGAGGGATCCAATACCTCTTTTTTTCATACCTCATCATACCTCATATTTTATATCTTTATTTTTAAAGTTCAAACTATTGATCTGAACCGCTCAATATGATATTTATACTAAAATATGCATGGGATGAAATTTTATAATTTTTGAATTTTTTTTTACTATTTTTGAAGATATGTACAAAATCATTATTTTTGGACCGTTAAAAAAAATAATTTTCTACGCATCTTAAAAAATAGTAAAATTTCATCCCAACCATATTTTAGTATGGATATCATGTTGAATGGTCTAGATCAACAATTTAGACTTTGAAAATGAAGTATAAGTACGATGAGGCATGAAAGGCATAAGGCATTGAACCCTACTTTATTAGGATTATATTTGAGTTTCGTGCGGAGAAAAAAAAAATATGTTGGAGAAATAATTGAATTTTTTAATTGAGATAGTGACTATTAAATACAATAAAAAAAATGTAAATACAGTATAGTCATTTATATATTGAATAAGGTGAGCCCACACAAGCATTAATACCAATTCTATTACTTTTATTCACTGTAAAAAAAAAGTTGCAAGAACCTTGCATTTCCATGTATAAAGTTTTACATGGTACAAATTTTAATTTTAGATGTTATAGCTTCAATAAAGAATTGTAACAAGTAGGATTTTATAATTGTTTCTTATAATTGTTAAGATAAAAATAAAAAATAGAATCACTGGATACGATCTATGTTATCTTTTTTACATGTACAATTTTGATTATTTAAAACCCTGTTTGGATGGAGAGTAGAGAAAGAAAGAGGAGGTAAAGAATAGAAGGGAATGGAATGGAATAGAAATGAATATTAATATATTAAATTTTTGTGTTCGAATAATTAATTAGGAAAAATAAATTTAACTCTCATTTCCATATCATTTCTTGTTTGGTTGATTAAAATTTAGAAGATTAATGAGAAATTCGGTAACTGTTGTAAGATTGCGACAAAAAACTTGTATGAGAATTATATAGATAAGATATAGGGTTGGACATCGGTGTTAATTTTTCTAAAAATATTTGCAACAAAATTTATTTTCATCTGTTACATAACAAATTGGAAGAAAAACCGATTCTAGTGATTACAATAATACAAGATTAAACATTTCACCTTTTGTAACCTTCATTTTTGACATAATTTTATCAACTAAACACAATTTGATGGAAAATTTTATTTTCTTTTTATTCCCTCCCTTACTTCACTCTCCATCCAAACATGGTGTAAAGGGCGTAAAGCAAGATTTTGATTCTTTATATGTACAACTTTATAAGTAAAATTAGATATTGATTCTTTAAAGGGTGTAAAAGTAAAACCCAATTTTGGGGACTCTCAATCCCCCAAATTAAAGCGTCACTGAAAGTATGGAACCCTTGAGACAAGTAACACCTCCATAAATGCTTTTTTTGGGGGGGAGAATTTCATATATACCCCTCAAAAAACTGTGAAATTACGTATTTTTTATCCAAATTGCTATAATTACACCATCTAAAAATCTAATAAATCACATATTTATTCAATATAACTTTAGTAATATACTCAAAATTCAGATTAATTATGTTTAATATTCTTAAAACTATAATTAATCAAAGATTAACTTAACACCCTTTATTTTTTTTCTTAGATATGTTCCCCTTTATATCCAATATAATAGATTAAAAACATATACTCCAAACTGAATCAGTAACAAAAGCATTATCAATATCAAATTCAGTTAGAGTTGTTATGTTGAAAAAGATGGAGTGATTACATTGTTTTTAAACAATTAAGCTGGAGCTGAAATCGTAATCTTTGAGTCTATTGTCTTCTTCTCTCCGAGTTTCAGTGGGAGATACAAGATAAGGAGAGAATTTCAGCAGGAAAGTGAAAGTTACGAAAAAAAAAGCGAGAGGCAAATATATGCACAGAAAAGGAAGAGAGACTAATTAAACTTTTTTTTTATATAACATTAAACTTAATTAATCTTATTTTTTATTAATTGGGTAAATATGTGTTATTGGATAGTAAATATGTAATTACAGAAATTTGAATGATAAATACGTAATTCCACAGTTTTTGAGAGGTATATACGAAATTCTCTCTTATTTTTTTTTTCTCTGTAGATAGGCCCTATCAGCCTATCTTTATGGCTTTACTCCTTTCTATGCTAAATTTAATGCTCCGTTGCCATTAAATTCAGTTCAGTACCAGTCTCGTCTTCTCGCTGTCTCAATCCCTTTCATATATAAAAAGCACCACCCCCTTCCCTGTTTCATTTCTCACCCAGTCACTCTACCTCACTTCAATTTCAATCCCACTTTAATAGACTATATATATATAGTTATTGGTTCAATGAATTTTGGGGATGTACCAGTTTACAGCTTGGGAGGGAGGATGAAGGCACTGGAGAGAAGAGTTAAGATAGGAGAGGTGGTATTAAGGCTGGCTATGTGCGGTCTGTGTTTAATTACTTGTGCCTTGATTGGTACCGATAGCCAGGTTAGAAAGATCTTCTCCTTGGAGAAGAAGGCCAAGTACACTGACATGAAAGCACTTGTGTAAGCTAGCTGCTTAAGCCTTCAACTGTTTTACTTTACATTATGCTTTCTTTTTGTTTTACTGTCAAAAAAACAAAAATTCTTTCTATTTAAAAAAAAAAAATAGAAAGCTTTTACCTTTTTCTCTTTTTGGTTATATACCACGTTGTCACAGGAAGATGTGATGCTGAAAATGGTCTTAAAAAATCATTTTACTATTGAAATAACTTTTTGGACCCAAAGCACAAAAAATGAAAAAAAATAGTACCTTTTTACAATATCAGATACCTTTATTTTATTTTTCCATGATAATATCCTTTTGGTTCAGTATACATTTTTTTTTTTCCTGATATATCGCCCTTTTCTTCAATAAAGTATAACAGTTTTGATAGGTCTAGCAAACTATAGATTTAGAATGTTATGTAAAGTTTTGCAATATGGGGACTCATTTTTATTGGTTTATTTTGTGGTGCCTTAAATCAGTGTCATATCCTTTTGGGTCAGTGTTATTTTTTGGTTGAACTTTGCTTTATCTCTATTTAGTATTTTCCAAATATCTAATACTTCCGCAAATCAACATATATTGAAACCGTTATATATATTTTAAAACGGTGGAGCAACTATTGTGGGCAATAGAGGATTCTTGAGGTTTTGCAGTGCACAAGAAATTGCAAATTGCCCCCTTTTTTTATCATTTTATAGTGGCATTGTTCTGTTTTACAATTTTTGTTATTGCGTAAGCTAATTCCTTACTTAAGCTTCACCTGTGTACAGAAAAAAAGGTTTGTCTTTGTTAACTAAATTATGAGGTTGGTGGACCTTAAGTAACTTGGTCTCTAGCAAAACAATCATTTAAAATTTTCTATTGTCTTAGTACAATACAGACGTGATAGGTGCAGTTTGTACCCAACCTATAAAAATTTGTCCCTTCTTATATGCCAAGATAATTTAAGTTGTACAACAACCTCCTTTAACAAGGTTGTTATATAATATCCTACTTCAGACATTTGGAGTTCTATTCTGGGGTAAACCACCAAGCTTTTCAGATTACTTAATTTCTGACATCATTATCTGAATTCCCAATTCAAGCTAGCATTTCTGATAGATTAGTGGTTGGATGTAGGTTTCTAGTGATAACAAATGGTATAGCCTCTGGATACAGCCTGATACAAGGGGTAAGGTGTTTAGTTGCCATGACTAGAGGCAGTGTTTTGTTCAACAAAACCTTGGCCTGGGCTATCTTCTCTTGTGATCAGGTAACATGTCAATTTTCTCACTAATTAGTTGCTCTTAGCTACTTCAATTTTTTCTGACAATTTTAAAAAGATAATGTCAAAGTACAAGAAAATGATAATAGGCGCCATGTGCAGCATGATAATTCTGTATCAGTGTGTCTAACATCTAACAGTAAAGATGGAGAAAAAGCAATAATTTTGACTATGACATTTGAAACTTGTTCAAAATCAAAGAGGCCCACAAATTAGCATGAAATTATGAAAATTAGAAATCAAAACGGGAGTATATTGAAAAACAAAAAACATTCCTTTCTTTAGTATATGGTACCCTCCAGTTCTAAGATTCTAAGATGACTAAGTCTTCCCCTGCTTAGCCTTTAATGTTGTGATATTGATTGCTCATTGAATGTAGGTGCCGTAGGCAGATGACTTCAGTGGCATAAATTCATTGAGCTTTTAATACTTTTATTGATCACCTGACTTCCATACCAGAGTTATGTACTTATGTCTATCAACACAAGTTGATATCCTCTGCAATGCAGTGCGTGTGTGTGTGTTGCTCAGCCCTTGGCACGAATCCTGAGGAGATCGGACAGCTTAGGGCTGCACAACACATTTATGCGCTATAGAGGATCTTGAATCAATTTGCCCAAAGTTGTTTTAAACCATCAATGAACCCTAATCCATACACGAACCCCAAATTAAACACAAAAGGTACAATAACAACTCTATTTCTCAACATTACCAGATGCACAATTTGCCCAAATTTGTTTTAAACCATCAATGAACCCTAATCCATACAAGAACCCCCAATTAAACACAATCAAAATTAATGGTAATGAAGAACGAAACTAATCAAGGAAGCCACTTTTATATAAGATATAATTGTTCCAGAATTGAGGTCTGAGTCTGACACTGCAATCCTAATTTCCGATTGCACTAACAGGTGCCAAAAATCAAGTCCCTACTGTTGTACCTTGTATTATGGACTTACTTAAATTGTGCATTTAATTTCATTTTTTACATTGTAGGTGATGGCATATTTGCTCCTTGCAGCTGTAGCAGCTGCTATGCAATCAGCCGTGTTGGGTCAGTTTGGACAGCCAGAGATGCAATGGATGAAGACATGCAACCTCTACAGGAAATTTTGTAACCAAGTAGGAGAGGGTCTTGTGAGCTCATTTCTAGCGAGCCTAAGCATGGTTACCATCTCTTTTCTCTCAGCTTTTAACCTCTTTCGCCTCTATGGCCCCAACAAGGGCAGGGGCAATACTTCCTATATGGTAGGTATGTAGTGTAATGGTTTTCTGGCATCCTGAGCATGCTTCTGTTGAGTGCAACTTAAATGTGAATGTTATGTAATAAAACCGAGATAAAAAATGTTTTGAACTAAATTTTTCTTTTTATGTGTCCATATGCATGTACGCATGTGTGTGAGAGTGTTGTTTTAAGGGTGTCGCTGGAGCTGATTAAACGGTTTATAATCAAACTCAGGCTCCTTGCTCTCAGGTACCAGGCTTAACTAATTGGAAGTACTTTGTAACCAATGTAATAGAATAATTTGTATTACAAAATGAAGTCAAATAGTTCCAATATAGATTAAATAAATCTACTAAAATTACGGCATGCTTTTCCCTGCCCCAAAAATAATCCATATTGAATTTTGTATTCAAACAGCAACCTGTGGACTCTTTCCATCACACACTGTTTCCTTTTCTCTCTTTCCAAATAACTCCTCAATTTCCTCCAAACTTCTTCCTTTGGTTTCTGGCAAACAGAAGTACACAAAAACGGTTGCCATACCAGCGATACCAGCATAGAGATAGAAGCTTCCGGCAATGGTAATGGCTTCATACAGAGATAAGAAAGTCATGGTAACAACACCACAGACGGTTCTATTCATGGCCATCCCTAATGCCACCCCTTGTGATCTCAACTTTAGGGGCATTATCTCAGAACTATAGGTCATGGCAAGTGGCCCGATGCCTACGGAGAAAAAGCTGACATAAGCTAACACTGCCATGATACAGACCACGGCCATCCATGTTTGGTTTGTTACAAAACCATCCACGATCTGTAAACCTAAACCCAGTATAACAAGTGAAGCTGCCATACCGGCCGTGCTAATTACAAGTAACGAGCGCCTCCCAACTCGGTCTGACAATATCATGGATACAGGAATTAATATGGTTTTTATCAATCCAACAGCCATTGTTGCACCTAATAAATTGGAGTTTGATCTCATGCCAGCTTTTTCAAATACTCTTGGGCTGTATAGAACAACAGTGTCAATACCGCTAGCTTGCTGGAAAAATTGAATGGCAAGAACTGTGATCAGAATACGGCACACAGATGGAGTTGGTTTCATGATTAGTTCTTTCCACACGCTTTTGTCCTGGCTCTGTTTTGGTACTGGTACAACTTCTGCAGTGTCATCTTTTGGTATACCGGCAGATTCTTTTATTTCCTCCAGTTGGGTTTTTGCGTCCTCGAGTGAGCCTGATAAATGAACGAGCACCTGTGATTCCCGAGATTAGTCCATTTGTTAATAAAATCACTTGCTGTTTCCACAGTAACAAAAAACATTAGCATAAAATCGATTCGTAAAAATGTTCGTTGAAGAATGGAAAAATCCAAGAATCACAAAAAGGGTATCACAATAATCAATCCAAATTGAAATGTAATGCTCTAACACAGTGAATGTATGGTTGATAGCGGATAGAAGCCAGTAGTTCATATTTTCTGGGCCAACTGATATTTTAATGGTATAAGGACATTATAATCCTTGATTTGTTCCAATTACTGGTAAAGTTGGTACTGACAAAGGAATAATTAATAACTTTTACTCAATGTACCTCTCGAGCTTTCCCAAGTTGCCCTTTCATGACAAGCCACCGGGGAGACTCTGGCATGGTGAAAGTACCAAACCCGAGAAGTACTGCGGGCACGGTTCCCAATGCAAACATCAACCGCCAGCTGAGATGCACTGAGAGATCGGCTAACATGAAATTGGAAATGTATGCAAGGAGGATGCCGATGTTAACAGCTAATTCTGCTACACCAGTAAGCAAGCCGCGGATGCTTACTGGTGAGATCTCAGATATGTATACTGAGACTATGACTGAATAACCGATGCCAATACCTGAAAAGGAAATTGCCAAACAGAAGAAATTAATCTTGAGTTTTCAATAAAAATAATAATGCATTACATGTTTGGAACGAATAAAATGACAAGAATACCACTGATGCAACATCTTGTTTAGTGTTTACCAAGAAAACTGTCAAAAATAATAATATCTTTCAATTTCTTCTTTCCTTCTTTTGAGTCGATATAGATCTTCTAGAGAATTTGGCTTGATTCCCAAGTTATGCTGGAACCGAGTATAACCTTAACAAAAACACAAACCTCAAAAAACCTTTGAAGAAAAGTTGTGATCTTGCACTATATGCTGCTATATATGTAGAGAATTCACTAAAAGGTTCAAAACACCTCTATCAACCATGAGGATTCACCACCTACACGGCTTACATTGTCACACTAAGCACACCATTCTACATTACATGGAGGTGCACCAGAGACCCACCACCACCAAAACGAATTTCATGAGAATCCGGACTAATCGGGCCCGCGTGGAATGCACATGATACTTCAATATTCGTGCAAAAACAGATCGGACTATCCGGATGTAAACTCAAAAATTATGTTATATTATTATATACGAATTCACCCGTGCGCGCGTTTCTCTCTCTCAAATCGAGGTGCTATGGGGTCGGTTTGTATGTAGTGTTTGAATGTTCTTATTATTTTCAATCCGGATCGGATTCGAATTCGGATACTAAATTAGGTAGTGAACATTTCTGGTTCAATATTTTGGTTCCGGATAGAAAGATACTCATAATTTGTTTATGAATTATTGAGTCCAATCTGAATCCGGAGCAAGTTCAAGTACATGTCAAAATCATCTGAAAAGATTTAAATTTTTAATTTTGTTGGTAATAATTGTTAGAATTCAGGAAAAGAGAATTTTATAAAAGTAAAATATTAAAGAAGAGATAATTTTTAGAATTTAAAATATTGAAAATGATGATTTTCTTTTCATAGTTATTAATCTATGATATGATATTATGAATTTTTTCGTTCCATATCCCCATTTTTAATAGAATCAAAATAATCTATGAATTGATTAAATCAGATCCTTCTAATTCTTCTTTTCATTTTTCTCTGTCCAATATTTTTCTTATTACTTGCCTTTTGTTTTGCATTCAAATAGTAAAGGAAAAATATTTCGGTATCTTTCTAGTATAGCTTACTACTTAAATAAATATTGTTTCTTAAAAATACTATATATAATATTTCGATAGTTATTAATACTATATATAAATATTTTTATATAATATTTCGATATCGAATATTTATACAGATATCGGATCAGATAATTAAACCAAATCCATATCTCATCTATTACAAATATCAGTTCTCATTTAGATATTAAAATATTAATTTTGTATCTTACTCATAATTTACCTTGTTATATTATTCCGGATCGGAACGGGTAATGTGATAAAAATATCACCTCTACTCTCAAATCACCATAAATAACCATATTTGGGCTGGGGCCTATATAGTGTTTTGCTAAACCCGTTAGGGGTTCAACCCATTTTGCCCGGTCCGTATCCGTTACCCGAGATATCCGTACCCGTTGCCCGGATACAAACGAGTAGACGGGTAGATGGGTACAGGTAATAAACGGACCGGACTACCCAATTTAGAAAAAAATCCGTTGTACCCGTACCCGCCTACCCTTTATCCGTACCCATACTTGACCCGTTACAAAATTTGAATTTCAAAATTTTTTTGACAGCTACTTTTAGAATTCAGATCCAGTGCAATACCTGACTGAGTAGAATGAGATCTGAGTCATCATTTTAATTTGGCATGAACTCAAATTTGACCCTATATGAGATCTGAGTCGTCAATTTTAATTTGGCACGAATCTCAAAGCATACAAATTCAGAAAAAATAGAAAAAAAAAAAACAGAAAAAAAAAACTGTCTGTACCCGTCAACCCGCAACGGGTACGGGTAATAAACGGGTAGGGTAGAGGTTTTGGAAAAACTACCCGTCTACCCGTTACGGATTATACCTGTACCCGTCCTACCCGTCCTACCCGTTACCCCTAACGGGTTATTCGGAATGGGTCACGTAGCAAACCACTAGGCCTATACTAGGCCGGAGACTGATGTTGAGAATAAACCTCAGTAGTGTTCTGGAGTACAGATTATTTTTCGAATTTGCATCCTCTGATATATCTCAAACTTTTAAGTATTTTTTTTTGGAAAAATCTCAACTGCTCAAATACGTTCAGCACAACTCTCAAAGCACAAACAATATTGGTCCCCTGCGACTCTCCCCGAATAGGCACCGTACACGGTCACGCAAA
>JARJHM010000969.1:0-99145 GCA_033356055.1 Carex pumila
TCGGGGATACCGTAGGGGCCAGTATTATTTGTGCTTTAATATACGTGCAGAACGGAGTTAAGACTGAACCTGAACCTAAACCTAAACCTAAACTTGGCGGATCTCGTTCAGTCATTGGGTTTCTCAAAATATTACTACGACAAACTTCGGTAATATTATTTAATTTTTCACTCGACAGTTTTGTTTAATACTGTTCAAAACAATGTATTAAAATTTAGTTGTTAATATGCATGTGGTAATGTGGTTAGTCACTGTACACTGCATAAACGATGTGTTAATGTATATGCGATATGATATGAATTATGCTATTCTCAAAATTAAAAATATATGTATTATGTATGCGAATATGGATTCTTTTTAAATCAAACTTTCAAAATAACTAAAAAGGATGATTAAAGTGGATCTGATCGTTGGGAGACGGAGAATAAAATAATGTGGTGATTAAAAGTGTTCATAAGAATAAAGAATATTAAATATAGAAATGAGAATTATTTAACTCATTATAAATTTTTTTATTAATTAAATTGTTAGTATGCATTTAAAACCATAAAAGAGGTTCAATTATCTTTGCAATTTTAAACTTTTTTAATCATGTATACTGAAATTTAATTAAACTATGAATAGTGCACATTGGTCAGTAGTATAAAATCATATCTCTATATTCAAAATTCAACAATTGATTTGAACAGTTTAATATGTTTTTTCTACGAAAATGTACTTGGAGATCAAATTGTATATTTTTCTTAAATTATTTTATTATTTTTAAATAAATAAAAATTACTTGATTTAAAATATTCTAAACCATCAAAAATAGTGATTTTCCACCCATTAAAAAATAGTAAAATATAAATATACATTTGGTCACCAAATACATTTTCATATGGAGATATTGAACTGTTTGGATCAACTAATTAGACTTTCAAAATAGAAATAGTATGTTATACATAGTACCGTCGCCTTACTCTCTTTGTTTTTTATTTTTAATTTATATAGTAGTCATTTTCATAAAATGCAAGATGTGTACTTGTAGCTTAGTGATTAGAATTTTATTTTGTGAGTGTGAAGACTACAGTTCAAATTTCACAGCCACACATTATGCATGTTGAACTCTCAAATTTAGATTTTTTTTTTTTTTTTGTAGTTCTTACAATATGTGTACTTTACAATATTGAATATTGTTGGATTTTCCTCTCTCCACAGTTAAATTATTGTAACCATTCGATGTTCAAAAATCATTTATCACACGGACCAAATTAACAGTTTGGTGGGTGAAGAATAGCTAAGAACTCAGCATTAATTGTTCTCCCATTATTAGAGTGAATACTTTCTAAGGTCATGTTTTGTTGTGGAGTAAAGTTAATAAGGATTAAATTGTTTACTCCAATATTACTCTTTATATTTACACTTTATATATTTGATAGTATAAATTACATTACTTAAAATAATCAATCTAGATATATAAGATGTTAGAAAATGATGATATGTGCTTATGAAAGTAAGTCCTATATGTGGATTAAGTTAATTCACATTAAGATGTGAAATAATTTATTCTGAATTAATTCATTTCTTACTTCATCTTATTTTTTTTATTTTATTTCGCATTTGAGTAATTAAATGTAAATTAAGAGATTTACTTCATCTCTTACTCCACAACTTAACATAACTTAAAAGGTCTTGACTGTGTACTCACAATCTGATTAAAATTAATTTTGTATCTATTTAAATATTTAAAATATAGGAGGGATATACTTTGAGATTAATGTAAAACTAAAACCAACAACTCAAATCTCATTCTACGCGGTCAGATATTGCTCTGGATATGAATTCTCACAATTTTTTTTTAAGTTAGTGGCTTTAACTATCAACTAACAATTTCATTGATAAAAAAATGTATTTACAACGAGTCAAATAACTATAATTTCTAAATCTAAACTTTTTTATTCTCATTAATTTATCTAAACTATTCTCACCATCTAATCATATTTATTTACACTTTTAAACACTCTAATACATCATTCTCTAACCCTCTCTACAATTGGATTTATTTTCATTTGATAGCCGCCGCACTTTGACGGTCCGAACTACTTACCGCCACACTTTTACACTTGCTTTGTCGCACTCCAATGGTCCGATCAACTCACCGTGGTGCTTCGACGGTCGGATCTACTCACCACGGCGCTCTGACAGCTAGATCTACTCATCGCAGTGCACTCCAACGGTCGGATCTACTCACCGTCGCTCTCCAATGGTCAGATCTACTCACCGCGGTGCTTCGATGTTCGTATCAACTCACCGTTTTGCTCCAATCGAAATGAGTAAAGACTATACGCTCCAAGCTCCGACGATACTGTGCTCTCGGTTCCGATTAGTTCCGCTTGGTTTGGCTCCCTCCCCTCTCTCTTATTCTCTTCTCTGCTCAAGGAGATAGAGATAGGACAGGGGAGCATACTAGTGTATCTAATTGAGGTCTAGAAGAAAATGAGAGGGATGAAATGGAGGAATAGAGAAAGGAGGCGGCTAGATTGCTCGATCTCCCTTTTTTGCTCTCTAGGCGAAAGAGCGAAATTTTTTGCAGCTCCCCAATTTTATCTTTTTAAATTAGTTCTCGGCAGTCCCCCAAATTCCCACCATTATGTGTAAGGCATGTTTAGTTGTTTACTGTGTGTGGGGGAATCACTCATACTTCAAGAAAATCAGCCCACGGGCACAGTATTTTGGCAATTTAAAATTTCCATTTTCGTTCCCTTTAGATGGCCAAATAGGCCCGTAATGAGTAATGACTCACAAAACAAAGGAGAATGACTGCGTATGTCCATTATGTTAGAAATTTAATTAATATTTATATGTTTTAATTTATTCTATAAATATTTACAAAAAATAATAATAATAATAATAATAATAATAATAATAAGTGCAATTAATGAAATTAGTTAAACCGACAACTTAATAATACTGCAATTTGTTCGGCAACGGAAGAGGGGGAGGAGGGCGGAGAAGAGAGGGGGTGCTGGGTGTGTGTATGTGTGGTTGGGGGGGGCGAGGGTGGGGGGAAGAGCTTCATGGACAGAGAGGGAGAGGAGAGAAAGAGAGAAGGGAGAGGGATTTTATTTTGGGTGCTTCAAGATTCATGCTAGATTTAATTCAAAGGTCCAAATTTTTTTATTCGGGAGGTGCGGAATCTTTTCGTACTTTGAGTATTTTAATTTTTTTTTTTACAAAATTCTGGTTATTTTTATTAAAAATATTTTAAATTTTGAGTAAAAATAAAAGTGTGGGCTAGTATGATTTTGTAAAATGTTGAGGTGAAAATGTTAGCTATTGGACCGTTTTTCTTTAACGGGTAATTGGGCCATCAGATCCACATTAGTTGCAATGGACTAATTAGTAGTGGGCCGTAATTCATATAGAAGAAAAGAAAAAGGAAAATCAACAGATTAAAATAACTTGTAGTTTTTTTTTTTTTCAAAAGAAATGCACCACTAAAAAACACATTAATCGAATTGGTTTGAAAATATATCATTGCGAGTTCATCACATCATGTGAGATAAATATTTTATTTTTTAGTGTGCTCACATAATTACGATTCGACTTTCGATAATAGATAGAAGAGGAGGGATCCACATACATTGTTTTTGGTGACATCCGATTACACTTTATATTTTTAAAGTTTTTAAAGTCCAAATAGTTAATATAAATCGTTTAACATGATGAATATATTAAAAATATGCTTGTAGATCAAATTTTACAAAAAATTTTTGTAATTTATTAAGTATTTTACAAAATTATTGTTTTCAAGCCATTAAATTTTTGTACTCATCTTAATAAATTGTAAAAAAATTTTAAAAAGATATAATATTTGATCTGCAAACACATTTTAATATATCTATAATGTTGTACAATTTAGATCAACTATTTAAAATTTAAAAATATAGAATTCAAAAACAATTTAGAGTGCTTAAATATTGACCAATAAAATTTCACAAAACCTTTGTGCATGCACTGTCATGATATCTCTCTCCGTACATGCACCATGCATGTCCAAAATGTGGACCGCTGTACTTAATATTAATTTAATATATAAGGAATATATGTATAGATGGAAATTTTTTATTAATAGAAATTAAGAAAAAGATAGTGAGAGAAACAGAAAAAGTACAATGCTTGTTATATTGATAGAAAGATCGGTATAAATTTTATCGATCCTGAAAATTAAAAGAGTTTAGATCGGTAAGAATTCCACCGATCTAAACATTCAAATTCTGTCAATACATGCCATGCATTGGTCCATCTATACGTATCTTGAATTTCTCAAAATGAAATGATTGGTTGAAGGTTTTGATCGGTAATTTGTTTATCGATACATAGTGTTTGGTAAATGCCCCCGGGGACCCAATCCGGACCGGTCCGCCCGTGACTGTGTCCGGACCGGACCGTGCCTATGCCACGGGTATGCACGGGTACACGGGCACACGGACACGGGTATTAAGTAGGCCGGATCCGGTTTTTTGGAAAAATGCCCGTGAGAATTCGGACCCCCGTACCCGTAACCCGTACCCATGATGTCTGTGCCCGTGGCAGAATTTTTTTTTTTTTTTTACTTTTAGTCTAAAATTCAAAATTTTAACTCAAATTCTCCCCCCCCCCCCTTCCCCCCATGCCCCACATCCCCACTTTCTACCCGGACCCTTACCCATTTTCTTTTTCAATTTTTTTTTAAAATTCAAATTTTAATCCCTCCAAACAAAATTCTATAAATATACACTCATTCTGTCACACCCCAAATCCACCGGGTCTGACAGCCTGCCGCGTGTATCTATCAAGTGTCACATGTACACGCAAGGCAGTGGATCTTTTATATGCATTACCAATATTCTCATTTCCTGTCTCCGCGTAATAACCCTGAAAATAATCGGGAAGAGGGGGTGAGAATAAATTCTCAGTGCGAATTTGCCACAGTTCAGACTATTGGACTTGCAATCAAACTCTATATTCAACAATGAAACCCAAACAATAAACAATGCAAACAGATACATATAATCATAAATAACATAATGAAAATGCTCGACAACAATTATCAACCTGAAACACAGTTCACGGAATTTACAAGATGAATTTTCAAAACACAACATAATTATTTGGCTTAACTCGATTCATAACTCAATTCATTAGGGCTTGTAGCAACTACAGATGTTCTTTCGAGCTAGACCATTATCAAACCCACATCTGTAGGGTTACAGACGCCTACAGATGGCCAACCAAGCTGGACCCTTTATCTGACACCCATCTGTAGCTGTTTTGGCTTAACCATTTCCTAAGGTCCGGTTACAAGTCACCAATACAGGTCAACTTGACAAATGCAATCACACGGAATCAAAGTTACCTATACAGGTCAACTTTGCTAAATCTCAAGCAAATATATCAAAGCCACATATATAGGTCAGCCTCACAAAATCATCACAGGTCAACGCATAAGTCAGCAGCGTCACCTCATCCAGCCGCCTCAACAGGTCGGTCTGGCAAATTCTCACAGGTCAACGCATAAGTCAGCAGCGTCACCTCATCCAGCCGCCTAAACAGGTCGGTCTGGCAAATTCTCACAGGTCAACGCATAAGTCAGCAGCGTCACCTCATCCAGCCGCCTAAACAGGTCGGTCTGGCAAATTCGAACAGGTCAACGCATAAGTCAGCAGCGTCACCTTATCCAGCCACCTAAACAGGTCGGTCTGACAAATTCATAAACACAGGTCAACGGATAGGTCACCGTTACCTTATCCAGCCACCTAAACAGGTCGGCCTGGCAGATTCATTCACATCAAGAACAATTAATAGAACTAATCAAATAATAACCATACCAACATGCCAAATAAATCTTAACCTAACAATTCAATTCATCCTCAGTTATGCAAGAATCAATATGCAGCATGAATTCCAAAATATGCAACAATTAATCATTCAACATGACAAACGAATAAACAGTTTAATTCCTGAAAATAAAGTATCAAACAAGTCCAAGAATCCCGCACCTTGTTATGACGAGTATACCGCTTAATTACGAATCGGGCGTCTCGAATTTCCTCGCGATATCTGGCTCGACTGAGCCTACACCTATATTATACGATTACTTGGTTTAGTTCGGTTACATTCTCAAACTTAAATTCCGAAAACCGTATTTTTAATTCGTCAATTCTTTTATACCTTTTTGGCTCATTTATAATCATTTTAATTCAATTCAATTTAATTAAAAGCCCATAATTTAGCAAGGGTTTAAACCGCTAATTAACAATTCACAATTTACTCCAAGTCCATTTATAACATTTCAATTTCAGTCCCCTTTACAATTATTTCAATTCACATATGGCTCAATTTATAATACTTCACATGCATGGCCGGTCATAGCCTCACACAATTTACATCTTACAAATTGGTCCCTTATATTTATACAACTCACATAGGCCTTATATTTTTATAATTCATACCCCTTATTTTTATAAAAATTCCCAAGGCTTGTATTTTTCTCAAAACAACATTCAATTTAACTTATTTATATTTTTGGGTCCATGTTAAGTCAAGGACTGGTACACACACAAAATCAGCACCATTTACCGGGAAAATCAACAACCCGAGCAAAGGTGTAATTAATTTTAATTCCCTTTACAAAATCCTAAATACAATTCCCTTTAATTCATACAATCACGATAGTCATATATTTTACAATTCCGACCATTAATAAAAATCATTTTGCAACATAGCCCCTTATACTTAATTTATTCGAGCAATTCGATCGAGTCGGGAAAATCAACAACCCGTACTTCGATAATTAGTCAATTCACATCCTAGGACATTAATCAATTCATCAATACACAATTCACGAATTTTAGAAATTAACCGAAGGAGAAAAATGTCGGAAGAAATTGATCGGGTCCGAGGGTTTCGTCCCGCCTTGCGGCCACCTCACTCGAGTACTAGGAATCACCATAGCACCCCAAGATAGCACCAATCGAGCACCGAGACAGCACCGAGCCTAAACCCTAGTTCCTAGGGTTTCAAGGGAGGGAAGGAGAGGCAGAAACCGAGAGAGAGAGAGAGCGGCTGTGGCTCTCATCGGCAGAGAGGAAGAGAGGAGAGATCAGAGACGGGTCCGGTGGGGTTCGCCGGCGACGGGAGGAGGGAAGAGGGGGGGGGGGGGGGGCGGAGCCCCTTTCTCTTTTTTTTTTCCTTTGGCGTAGAAGAAGAAAGGGGACGGTTTGGGGAGGGTCACGGACAGAGACAGAGGAGGAGAGGAAAGAAATAGAGAGGTTTTATTAATTGATGCTTTAAGATTCGTGCTACAGGTTTGAATGGTTGAGATTTTCCAAAAGAAACAAGTTTAATTAATTGATACATATAGGAATTCACCTCTGACGGGAAATAAAAGCAAGGTTTCAATATTTTTAATTTATATATTGTTGAAATTTATTGTTCAAATACTTTTAATACATAACATGCTTTCATTATTTGAAGATGTGTTATGTTACAATTATTAGAATTAAGTCTCGTAAAAATTATTATATATTCGTTATAATATTTCAGATATTAAATTCTAAATTTCAGATTCGAATAATTTCTATATCTATTTATATAATTTATTTGTACGAATAATTTCGTATAATTATTCTCTTATTCGGAATTCAATTACTTATTTATTCACACGAATCTAATTAAATAAATTTCTTCTTTCCTAACAATTAAAAAGAATTGTAACGGATTTTCTAAGTTTCTAATTTACCGAAAAATTATAATTTTATTCCTAGTGCTATGTTTTATTTTATTTCTAATCTCTAAATTTTATTATACATATTTTCATACATTATTAATATTACGAAATTTTAGTTTCGTTTTAGTCGGTCAGAAAATTTCTGAGCGATCGTTAATTTAATTAAACATTTTATTTAAGTAAAATGATCGATTTAACAATTTAATCATATTTCTAAATTTTCGAAATGTAACAGAAAGAATGCAAATTAAACGGCAAGCAATACAACAACAATAGCAGCAACAATAAAATAATAACAATAATGATAATATAATTATAATAACTGTTACTATTATAACAACAGCAACAAAATTAATAATAATAATAATAATAATAATTATTATTATTATTATTATTATTATTATTATTATTATTATTATTATTATTATTATTATTATGACCAGTTTAGCATATTTTAATCTTTCTTCTGACAATTTTTTATTTTAAACATTCTAGTTCTACAGTTAATTTTTTAACGGAGTTGTACAGCAAATGCTTGAAAGCTCTGCATGTTTAATATCGATAAACAAAATAACCATCTAAATGAAGCGAAATATTTTTATTTTACTGTATAATTTTTTATATATAACAATATAGAAAAAACAGCATTTTAGTTATAAATTATCAAGTTTTAAATATTTTTTATATGATTTTTAGTTTGTATTCTTAATTCTTTAATAATAATGTTTATAATTAAATTTCTAATTAAAATAACAAAATTAAAATTTTAAAATATTAATATTTTGATTTTCTCCAACATCTTATATTGTAACATTACGCAATATATATATGGAACTCATAATTGAAAATAAAATACGATTTGATTGAAGGTATTCTTTAGTGAGTATCATTTAAAGAAGAAATATCATTTTACTGATTAATTAGTAAGATAATATTATCTCAACGTTAGTTACAATTAAATTCTTTAAATATTAAATTTAATGATGTAAAGTGTATGTTACAATAGCTCATCCTTGTTGCTAGAACTTATAACTATATATTATATTTAAATTATATTTGGGTTTGGAACTAGTCCCACATTGCAACCATGCATGCGGACACAATTTTTTTTAACTACAAATATCTCTTAATATCCCTATCCATAGTACTTCCATCATTCTAAATTGTATATATACAAATTTTTAGAGTTTGTTTTCATCGTATTATATTTATATAAATAAATTTGTGTGTAATATTTTTTTAATATCTTATTGTTTTACAAAAAATTTAATGATATTTTAGTACAAAACAATTTTCTGTTAAATATATCCGAGTTTCTAATCTAATTTGATCATTTTATGACCGATTCATCTTATTGTAATTTTATTATTAAGTGCCCGATTCCGATTTTGTGAACTATGATCAAGACCCAACAAAACTCCACCCGATTCATGAGGTAGAACTCTCAACCGAACCTGTCTTGTGACCACAAGCTTCAAGTTTCAAAGAGGAGTTTCAAAGAGTGCAAGGACTTTATCAACATATCAGAGTCATTCTCCCGATTTTTTTATTTATATTCAAAAAATAAATAAATTTTAAAAAATATTTAAATCCCGACTGAAATTCGAAAACTATCCAAACCGGTTATTCAATAACCGGAAATATCCATTCTTTCCGGTCCTCCAATTCTCGGAATTTGAGAATTAGACCGGTTAATGGTTAACCAGAAAGAGGGAAATTTCTAGTTGTTAGTTAACTGGTTTATGTGTCCGGTTAATGGTGCATCGAATTTGTGGATTTTTTTTTAAAAAATTTCAAACATAATTTTTTAATTTTTTTTTGTATTAAAATATTAGAAATGTTGAGTATATTTCTTTCAAAATAGATGAAATACAATATAATTTGATTTACTAGAAAGACTGCAACAAATAACCCGGATCAATATTTTTCAGGCCAGATTTTTCGCGGCTGTAAGAAAAATTAATATATTTCTTTATGTGTTATTGGAAAAAAAATAAAAATGTTTAGATTCTGAGTTATTGATCCCAGTTCAAAAGTCACTTCTAGGTAATTCAGAAAATATTATGATCTTTCTAGTACATTTAATTTATAAAAAGTTGTATCTATTTTGATAATTCTTTTTGAAAAACAATCATTAAATAAATTAAAGTTTTTTTTTTTCAAAAATAGATACAACTTTTTATAAATTAAATGTACTAGAAGGATCACAATATTTTCTGGATTACCTAGAAGTGACTTTTGAACCGGGATCAATAACTCAGAATCTAAACATTTTTTTTTCCAATAACACAAAGAAATTTATTAAATTTTCTTACAGCAGCGAAAAATCTGGCCTGAAAAATATTGATCCGGGTTATTTGTTGCAGTCTTTCTAGTAAATCAAATTATATTGTATTTCATCTATTTTAAAATAAATATATTCAACATTTCTAATATTTTAATACAAAAAAATTAGAAATTTCTGTTTAAAAAAAAAAAAAAAATCCATAAATCTGGTGCATCATTAACTGGACACATAAACCGGTTAACCAACAACCGGAAATTCCCCTCTTTCCGGTTAACCATTAATTGGTCCAATTCTTAAATTCCGGGAATTGGAGGACCGGAAATAATGGATATTTTCGGTTATTAGATAACCGGTTTGGGTAGTTTTCGAATTTCAGTCGGGATTTGAATATTTTTTTAAATTTTATTTATTTTTTTAATATAAATAAAAAAATTGAGTCATTCTCACTTGTGTGAATCTTTACGTTAATTATTTCTTCTCAAGCACATTACATATCTAGTAATATGACGTACCTCAATGTACTTTGAGTTAGATCAATTCGCGTAACCGATGATAACTAGTTTTTTTTTTAAAACTCCAAAATTGAATTTGGTTTTGAATATTGATTGATGCTTTTGATGTTTTCACAACACTAATTAATATCAGTTTGAATTAAGAAGAGCTATATATATACGTCCCATGCTCTAAATACCTATACTGGACATACTGACAAAACTAGAATATTAATTATTGCAGCTTTTATAATTGCTTTTTTGTCAGCTGAAATTGTAATATTCTTTATTAAAAAATTATTCATTTCGTCCAAGCAACGCAAGGCTCACATATTGAGGTTAATTTTAAGTGAATTCTTACAGAGTTTAATTTTTGCCTACACATAGCTTTACCTATCCTGTACCAATAATTTTAAGCCTTTGTATTGCATGAGACAACAAATGAACAAATAAACCTTTCCATATGAAAATCATGGATAAATAGAATCAAGGAAGGTGGATGAGAAACAAAATGAATTAGAATAGTTTAACAATTTCACTTGCAAATGAACCTTTGTGACACCAGGCAAAAACAAATTAACTAGTCTGGAACACTGAATCTTTAGCATAGCATGTTCTTTCTGAATCAAAATGACAATTTAAAGAAAGAATCAATTTTAGCTTCTTAAACAACCTTCTTCTCAACTCTTATAAAGCTCCCAATTGCAATGCGGCACTTTCTGACTGAAATACCTCCCAACGACCTTCTCATCCAACACAGCAATGGCATCGGTCGATTTGATGCAACGTGGGGTTTTGTACTGGTTGACAGAAGAGCCTCTCGACAAACATAAATCCATCAGAGCATCAAATGCCCCATTACCAACCACACGTATTTCCAAAGGCCCAATCCATGTGCCTTGACTCCTATAGCGCCGATATACCGTGTTCAAACAACTCTCAACTACAGCACAACATTCCTCCAGAACTTTACGATCGAGAAGGACCGTGAGTTCTTTGGAAGTACCAGTCATGGTGGCAGGGATGAGTTCCCAAAAGAGGACATAGTGGCCGGGGTGGGAGGAAATGTCAGCAAAAGAGGTGTAGTCAGAAAGAAGGATAGAGAGTTGCGAGAGGAGAGGTTTTGCAGCAGAGATGGCTTTGAGGAGGTCCTCTTCAGTGGTCTTGTCCATATCAATGCTCAGCACGACATCGCGACGTCGGACAAATTTGAATTGTGGTGCAGCATTGTAGAACCCTGTCACCTGGAGGATGTCACCAACTCGGTACCGGTACAGACCTGAATATGGCCAAAAACTTGACTCTTGTGAGTTGATGTTTCTCACTCGTTAATTTATAATTAAGAAGCATTGTCAATAACTCAATATGTCATTGAAGGTATATATACAAATTTGTTTTTGAAAAAGGAAATAAATAGATTATTTGTACTCTCTTTTATTTTTATAATACTAGGTTATTTACTTTTAAAAAATAACGCTAATTGTACACTTGTACTACATGTATCTCACAATTTTTAATAATATTGAATTATTGATATTCCATCTCTTTCTTAAATTGGATCTACTATTATAAATTAGGAAAAAGTTTTTGTGTTCTGGTAACTCTCCAACCAAGAAAAAATATTATTTAGTAGCATGGGATGACTGTGTCTTAGCAAAGTTCAAGGAGGCTTAGGGGTCTTGAATTTAGATAGAATGAACAAATCACTTTTAAATAATAGTGGATTAGATTTAAAGATCTAATGTAACATGTTAGTGGAAACTCATTTTGATTAGTAAATATGGACATAAGGGTTTGTCAGCCCCTAGATGCTTCTCTTTTTGGTTAAGCATCATTAAGGATGTTGATATGTTTAATCTAGGTATAAAAAGGATCCTTGGTAATGGTTTAGATAGGGGTGTACAACGGACAGGTCGATGATATTTTATTAAAATTTGAATCAAACCCGATTAAACCGGATTAAAAAAATTCTTTACTTGACTCACCCATAACCCAATCCAATCCATCTATTTTTTTCTATATATGGGTTATTACGGGTTATGCGGGTTAGACGGGTTATAATTTTGATCGAAAATCTATTATATATATTTTTACTATTTTTATTAAAACTATGTACAAATAAAATTGACAAACATAAATAAAATATAAATAATTTAGTATATAACATCCATAACAAAAAAAACATAACCAGAATGTAACATCCTAAAAAAAAGGCAGCAACATATAACAATCCCATATAAAATTCATGAAATAAAAAAAACATAACAATTCAAATTCAAATTAAACTTAAAACTCTTAAATATCCTCAGATTGGGTAGAAATAAAGAGTGCTTTAAATGTGAGGGGAGGAGTAAATAGCAAGAGAAGTTCTGTAAAAATGTAGAAACGTAGATTTGAGACCGGATTCAGGTATAAACGGGTTATTAAGAGCAAACTCATGACCCGATCTAGTAACATCTCAACTCGATAAAATACGAATCGAGTCAGACGGATTGAGTGGGTTGACAGTATTTTTGTACACCCCTAGATTTAGATACCAATTTCTAGTTGGATAGATGGGATGGGAAGTGTGCCCTTTATTGTTTTCTCTAATATATTCCAAATATTAGTTTTAATCTCTATTTATGTGCATGATACTTTTATCAATGAGTCACTACACCTTGACTTTAATAGACAATTAAATGGTATATACAAGTCAATGGGCCACTACACCTTGACTTTAAATAGTAAAAAAATTCAAAAAAATATAAAATTTGGTTTCTAAGTATATTTTCATATGATAATGGTGTTGAGCGGTTCAGATCAACTATTTAGACTTTAAAGATGAAGATATGAATCCAATGCACAAAACGATCCACGCATTACAAAGTACCATAGCCTCACTCTTACCTCTTTATGGTCATGGATTGCCAATCATACTAGATTTTACTATAACTGTGAAACTATTGATGATCTCTGGTTTTTTTATTCATGTATACCATTAAAAGACTCCTCATTATTAGTCGAGCTAATTAGAGTTGCCACCTTATGGGTAGTTTGGTTAGAACGAAACAAAGTTTGTTTCAATTAGGTAACCCCTAAATCAGTCCATATGTTAGCATCAACCATTATAGCCTTAACCTCAATTTGGTGCAAATTAAGACAAGATGATTCTTACTTTAAATTAACAATTGTTTTACCTTTTGATACTACTACCTTGCATTAGGAAGGCAGTCTGATCATCCTCTCCGACTCAGATACCCTGGAAAGGGAATATGTGTATTTTTCTCCTATTTTGTTAGAATTTGTACATTATAGTACCTCCATTTTGTATAAACTGTTTTTTTAGTTTCCTAATAAAACTGGTGGGATTACCCCACTTTTTGTCAAAAAAAAAAAAAAAAATATCTCTTACTTTTTATTGGTGTAAAGTTAAGTATGACAATTCTTTTTTAAAATTAACTTTAATTTAGTCTTTTGATGCATGTTACCCCTTTGAACCAGGCAGGCAGTGTCATAGAGGTCTCCGATCGATACCGATGTCGAGGAAAGGGGAAGTTTCCAGTGGGAGTCGGACCCTAGACTTAGATTAGAAGGATCTCACCTAGTGGAGTACTTGGCTGACCTTGTTGACGGTCAGGCCATTGACAGGGCAGCTGGTTAATTTATTCCCTCCTGTTTCTGAATCCTCTTCAGCCTCTTCTAGTGATGATAATTGCTATGTTGCCAGTAATTTACTCCTTATATATACTCTGATTCTCTGGCAGTCTTTTTGTATCTATTCGGCTAGTTTATCTTTTGTAATATAAGAGCTATGGTCCTCTGATTCCATTACTTAGTTGTGTGCTGGTACTTTCTTAAGTACCGAATTTTGTAAAAACACTATTAGTTTCTAATGAAACTGGTGGGTTCAACCCATTTTCCTCAAAAAGAAAAAAAAATGGTAAGAGACAAAAATAGAGAGCTTGTCAACCACAAACAAAATGATGTTGAACTAACCTGTGAAAGTAGTCACTATTAGCTCGTAGTAACACCCCAAATCCACATCCACCAATGGGACCACCTCCTCCACTGGAGCATCGGCAATAATATTGCCATCTTTGCCCCTGGCACAATCTTCTTCATCCTTTACCCTTATAAATTCATAGTAACACATATTAGGCAATAGCGTGTACGCTACATCACACGGCTCGTCCAATGGCCTCAAATTGATCCCAAAAGAACATTCCGATGATGCGTATCTAGGTGAAACAAGAGGTAAACCACCGCCGTAGAACTCTAGGAGTGGTACGTATTGCATCATTGATCCCGTCACGATCACTTCGATGAACTTGGTCTTGGGCCATAACCTCTTGATTATTCCTTCCCAAGGATGTTTCTTGCACTCAGACTCTATCGCATCTGCCAGCTCTGCATCTGGGCCCATCATGATTTTCCCTAGTACCTGATATATGTTCGAATGCAAAAATTAATAGTTAATTGGGCTAGCTAATAACTAATTAACTAGATTATTTTATTAGATCTTCATCAACTTAAAAGGCTGCTATAAAATTAACATTCAAAATTACCGCTTCTCTACAGCTTGTGTCAGTAACCCAACGGCTAACATCACCGGTTCTAATATCATGACATAGCTCTTGCCAGTGTTCTTCTAAGAACTTCATGGCACGAAGGAAAGCTGATGCAAAGATGGCACCAACACGGAGGACTTCATCCCGTTGTATCAGACCGCAGAGAAGATGAGTGTACATACTCTGACGGTTGTCAGTGCAGATAATGGCTGCATAAGGGCTTGTATACATGTTGCAGAAGTTGGAGTAGCGCTCACGAAATTGCCGGCTTTTATACATGCTAGTGAGGGCTGGTCTACAAGGGAGGCCAGATGGGGTGGTGAACTCTGGCATAATGAAGAAAAGATCCATGCCTTTTCCTTCTTCTAATCCTTTCACAGATCTGCATCAAATCAATTAATATAGCTCATGAGTTGCTTGCAATCAATTTGGTTTTTCTTTATGATCAATATTAATGGAAATAAATGACTTTTATTTTTTGAGTAGCCCATTCTTATATTTCAAAATTTCGAAAGCTTAGAGGGTTGTACAAATATTAGACAAACCGTAATATACGAGTATATGACAAATTAATGTGTCTATATATATGTGACTCGATCGGTAACTCACTTGTTGATTACCGAATTTAAAATATTGTTCATAAATATATTTCTATCCATATCTTCCTCAGTTGATGGCATCAGCTTATTCTGCCCTCCAGATGTACCAGAACTGCAAAAAGAAGCAATAATAAAATATTGTTATAACAAAAGTGATATATGTTTTCAATTAAGAAGAACAAAAGAGACATCAGGACTAGAGGGTGTCAATGACACCCGTTTACCCTATCCGTATCGTATTTGATAAGACGGGTATGAGTAAGATTTTTTTTTTTTTCGTTAACTTGTTGGGTATGGGTATGGGTAAGGATTTCTTTTTTGTTAGATAAACGGGTATGGATACGGATAAAGGTTATTTCGTACCCGTTGGGTAATGGATAATTATATAAAATAAATTATATCATAAGAAGAATATTATGCTAAACATTTACTTTTTTTTATTTGAATATTTTATTATTTAGTTAAGGAATTGAATTTGTTAGAAGAGATATTTGTAATTTTGATTTTTTTTTTTGCATAAAAAAATCCTATTACTTAGAATTAATTGCATATTTATATTTTAATTTTATATTAGTAATTGTGATTGCATATGTATGACATAATAAGTTTTGATGGTTTATTTGTAAAAATAATAAAACTATTATATTTGTATTATTTGTTATTCGCTCACTCCTGTTTCGTTACCTATTAATCTTAACGTGTATGGGTAAGGTAGGGTAAGACAAATTCTTAACAAGTATGAGTAGGATATGGATGAGATCAATTGTTAATGGGTATGGGTATGAAAATGACTCCACACTATTTGTATCGTACCCATTGGCATTAGGGTGTCAATGGGTACGGTACGGGTCGGGTGGAGACATTTTCATACCCATACCTATTAAAATTGATCTTATCCATACCCTACCCATACCCATTAAAAATTGATCTTACCCTATCCTACCCTTACCCGTTAATATTATTGGGTAAAGAAACGGTAGCGGGTGAATAACGGATAATACTAGTATAATAATGAGTTTTATTATATTTTACAAATTAAACATCAAAAACTCATTCATTTTAACACATATATAATTGCATTTCTAATAAAAAATAAATGTGCAATTAATTCCAACTAAATTATTTTTTATATAGAATAAAAATTCAAAAACACAAATATACATTTAAGTGGGTTAGAAATTGAATTAAATATACATTTAAGTGGGTTGAAAATTGAATTGAATATATATTTGGATTTTATAATTACCCTATAGAGTAACAGGTATGAAACAGTTATTACCCGTACCCTTACCCATTTATTTAACAAAAAAAAATTCTTACCCATACTCATACCCAATAAGCTAACGAAAAAAAAATATTACCCATACCCACCTTATCGAATACAATACGGATTGGATAAACGGCTAAAAAGATACCATTGACACCCCTAATTGGCATCCCTAATCAGGACGTGGATATGCAATTCTCCAGCTCGAAAAAGTGCTCTTTTAATAAATAAAAATCATACAAAAATGAACATCAATGAAAAGAAAAAGCAAAGAGAGAGCAATTAATAGATTCTACTTTGAATATATACCTTCTAAAAAGCTCTACAATTGGCTTTCCAGAGATAATATTAGAATTCTCTCCATTTGCTATTCTCTCTATGTAAGGCTTCACCTTGTCGTAGTCTACTATTGGCACTTGCTTCCTGAACAAGTCTTTATCTCTCTCTCCTTTCATAAAACCATGCAAATATTCAGTTTCTGAATTTCTATTTAGTATCTCATCCAAAACCATCTCTTGGATTAGGCTGGCATTTTTTGTTAATTGTTCGACAAGTTGAATGCCCTGAAGATGGTCGTATGGGTCGTAACTTGGTATCATAGATGAGCTTGTGAACATATAATCTAATGTAGAAGAGGGGTTTTCCATTGTTTCAACTTTATAGAGCATAAGGTGGGCAATAGAGAGGAAGTTCTATTATAGGCACAATGTCTCAGAGTGTCCTTTATATGTGTCTAAAAGCACCCGGATAACAGCATTGTTTCAACTTTCGAAAACATAATTGATGTCTTATTTTATATTGAGTTGGGCTAATATGACACTAGTGTTATATAAAACTAAATAACACCACATCTTAAATCCTTAGATCTGCTTTAAGATCCGTACAAAATGAAGTGCTTGAACATTAAAGACGGATATTACGGATCTTAAAGCAGATCTAAGGATTTAAGATGTGATGTTATTTAATTTTATATAACACTAGTGTCATATTAGCCTAACTCTATTTTATTCCCGAAAATTGTACGTGGCATAGTTTGATATAAAAAAAAAAATGTGGCTTTTTTGACGACTTGACATTAAATATGTCCAAAAATTAAAAAAAAATTGTAGGTCGTACGGCTTGACCTATAAGCATATAGCATCATATCATATGTTTGTTTATATATGTAGCGTTGTTATTTTCATCATTATTTGTTTTACTAAAGTTTAGAAATTTCAACTCCAATTTTGTAGGCTTCAGATGATGTTTTTTGGTCTAAAAATGTGTGGATGGTGCATGTTATAATAAGAAATTGAAGTTTCCTATCAAAAGATACGCATGTCAAGTCTTAATTTTCATTTGTTAGATATATATTTTCAGTCTGCAAATTCTTTATATTGATTATTAATTGTTATCAAACTTAATTTATTTTGTTACTCTTTCAATTTTTTATTAATATTGTTTACTACAAAATTTTAAGCTAATGATAATGAATTAATTTACCACAAGAAAATCTGAAATATAATAATTTATTTCTTTATATTGTTAATTTTTTATGACGAAGATACATCTATATATAACAGTAGCGGTAAATTGAAACAACTTCAAAATCCTTCAGCCGAGGGTTGGCACGTAGCTAGTGGTCTTTCAATTCTTTTGTTTTTTTTTTTTTTTTTTTTTTTTTGAAAAACTCGATCTGTAATGGCTACCGAGTGTTTGCAATATATTTAACAAAGTTTCTCATTACATTACTTACAACACAACACATCTAATAAAAAACAAATCGCAACACCCTGTGTGGGCACATCCCATCTAACTAACATCTACGGAGACAGTTGGATGAAACATGAAATATAATAGAGTAAAAATAGAGCTAAGTTTAAGATTGAAAATAGTAGAATTAGTCAAGTAGTTTAAAAATCTAAAAATAAATAAAACATAGTCTATATTTACTAATTTAAACACATCCAAACAGAAAATAATTAAGTCTAATTTATTATGATCAAAATCAATATTTAATAAAAATAAATAAAACATAGTCTATATTTACTAATTTATTATGATCAAAATCAATATTAAGTCTAATTTATTAAATATTGTAATTAATTTGTTAGGCATGTAGTCCAGAAAATTTAACTCCGATCATTAATGTGGAGTGGGGTTGCATGTGATGCATGCCTTGCTATGATGTAAACAACAGTAATTAAAGACAAGGTTGCTAGATCTTGACCGAGCAAGTGGTTGGTATATATTAAATATGTTTGTAACATATTTATTTAGTTAGCTAGATCTATAAATAGTCGTTAGTGAGTCTCTCCAAAAATTCATTAACTTTTGTGCTTGCAAGATTTATAGTGTCTGGCACAAATTAATGCTCATATTTTGAAAAGCCTCAGATCTGTTTAGGAGTTATTTCATCATTGGCTATTTAAAAAAAGAGAAATGTTCTGATACTCCGAGTGTATTCCTCAAGTAGTTTAACAGAAAAAACGTCCACTATTGTCTAACTTTCATTTCCAGTACTAATATCAAAACATTTAAAGCTATGTTTATAACATTTTACAATACTACTCGCAAGTATATAAACATCTGTCTAAAAGCATTAAAATTTAAATCTGCATAGTTTTAACTCTTAACTATTTTTGTCTTCAAGCCAAAAACGGAAAGATTCATTTCACCCACTTTTTATTTTTTCTCTGATTATTATAATTTATTTTTCCGATGATCCGTGATGAATTTTACGAATCTAAAAATACGAATATTTTTTATTCGATTTTATCTTTTAAATAAGATCTATGAAGAAACACTTTTGAGTAATTTTAAAGTCTTTTGTTTTTTTTTAAGTAAAACTCATGAGCACTTTAAATTTTTAAGTTTTTAAATCTCAGTCTACAAACATTTAAATTTTCAAGACTTTAATTTGTACATGAGGTTTATATGCTTTGTAAATACAGTGTTATTGTTGAGGTTTATATGCTTTGAAATGTTATTGTTGAGGTTTTAATTCTTTGTACATGAGGTTTATATGTTTTATCCTAGATATTTAAAGTGTTATTAATGAGTTTTATATGCTTGTACATGATGTTTATATGCTTGTAAACAAAGGTTTAAATTATTTTGAAGCAAAATTAAAAAAAAAAAACTGAAAGTCACAAAGACTTAAAATGGTAAAAAAAAATTACGACACAAATATAACTCGAAAGTTATTCTTCATAAATCTCATTTGAAAGAGAAAATCGGATAAAAAATATTCATATTTTTAGATTCGCAAAATTCATCACGGATCGTCGAGAAAATGAATGAGAATAATTAGAAAAAAAAATAAAAAAAAATGTGGGTGAAATGAATATTTCCGTTTTTGGCTTGAAAACAAAAGTAGTTAGAAGTTAAAACTATACAGATTTAAAATTTTAATGATTGCAGACAGAGGTTTAAATGCTTACGAGTAGCATTGTAAAATGTTATAAACAGAGCTTTAAATGTTTAGATATTAGCGTTGAAAATGGAAGTTAGATAACATTGGAAGTTTTTTCTGTTAAATTATTTGAGGACACGCTCCGGAATTTTGTTTGGAGTACAATTATTAGACTCCTTAAAAAAAAAGACCACTTTTTTTTTTTTAATCTCCATCGACATTTTGTTTTTACATAGATAAAACGTTGTAATAGATCTAGGCAAATGTTAGAATAGGAAATAAACAACCGTTAATCTATTTTTTCTTTACAAACAGTTACTATTGCCACTTGTAAATCAGAACAACATTCAACAAAACATTATTCATCATTTTTCAGTCTCAACCCTCAAAATTCCACACGGTATCTCAGCAAGTTTCAAACCTGTGAATTGTAACAAAGAGAGAGAGAGAGAGCATCCAGAACCCAAAAGCCAGAAGCCTCCCCTATCCAAAATCCAACCTCAAATTACATAAACTAGTAAATAATACCAGTAGATCCAGAGCCGAAAAGCCAGAGGAGTACTCACCTATCCAAAACCCAACCCCACATTACATAAACTAGTAATTAATACCAGTACCAGCAGACAACATGTCCCAACATAGTGATAACACCAAACTCACAGTCATAATGCACAGTGGTAACAGATATATAAATGTTATGATTTAATTAATAAAAAATAAATGTCTAAATTTAAATGGCAACAGATATATAAATGTTATGATCTAATTACAGAAGAAGAAGAAGTAGCACAAGAAGAAGCAACAGAAGAAACAGAAGAAGAAGAAGAAGAAGAAGTAGAAGAAAGAAAAAAAAATAGAAGAAGAAGAAGAAGCAGCGGCTAATAAAGTTTTGGATTGAGATAACATTTTTTGTTATTCGCAGGGGTGTCCAGTCAAAGTTTGAAAACTATTAAAGTTCTCCCTACAAATTTAATGTCCAAGCACAGTATGACAATTTGAATTAACTTAAGGATTTTCATCTTACTGAATATATTTTTTATTTATAATAAAATAACAAATCAGCTGGTCTGCTGGATATATCAAAGAAGGTCAGAAACATCATTCTTCATCAGCGACCTGGCGGTTAACGGTTCCTTCTATAAATGCTCGGTGGAAATGGTAAACGGCCAAAAGAAATGGAGATGGACCCACATGGGTGATTTTTCATGTGCATCGGCATACAGAATGTTGCACAATGGTGGTGTCTTATCCGCCACTCAAAAGTAATTGTGGAAAATTAAGGTGCCGTTAAAGGTGAAAGTCTTCATCAGACTAATGTTGGATCAGAAAATACTGACTCAGAAAATGTTGCTAACGAGGGGATGCACAATCCAAATGAGGTGTTATTTATGTGGAGCCGATCTAGTAGAGACAAGGGATCATATCATGTGGGACTGCAGGTATTCGGAAAATTTCTGGTGGGGTCTCATGGCACACTACAACATCTCTAGGTGTAGGGGCTGCCATATTTAACGGGTCTGGTTGGAAATGGGTTGCCAATGATTCCAAGATCGAGATCACTATATATGGCATATTATTTGAGTAGCAGGAACATGAGCAATTTGGAAAGAGGAACTGGAGATTCTTCTCTAACAAAAGCAAACCAGTCCTCCGTCTCATAACGGACACAGCTTTAGAAATTAAGTTTTGGAGAGCAAACTGTTAAATAGAATCTGACAGATTGAGTTTTATCTACTGTTTTATGTTCTAAAGTGGCTCACCTCATTGTATAGATAGGAGAGCCAAGCCTTTTATATTGTTTTGTGCTTAGTAATTAAAAACTTTTCTTATTAATATATCTGTTGATGATAACTTGCTATCAACCATAAAAAAAAAATAACAAATAAAAAACATTTTAATTACAAGTTATCATATTTATGACACAAATTAAACGGCTCGGTCGCTCGGATCAAATTTTATCCAAGGCACGTCCGCTCCCATAAAAGCTTGTGGGGCTTAGTTCCGACGTTTTTATTTTTATCATTTTTAAAAATATTTTATTAAAAATAACCCGAGTTCAACCAGAATTTAAAAAATAGTCAAATTGTGAAAAAAATTCACAGTCCGGGATTTTAATTCGAAACCGTGAAAAAAAATCACGGTCTAAAATTTTAATTCAGAACCGTGGGAAAAATTCACGGTCCGAAATTTTAATTCTGCACATTGGTTTCGGCCCCTGTTTCGGCCAAGAACAACCTATTTCGGCTCTAGCAGAACCATACCATTTTCTACACTATCCAGGAACAATCTATTTCTGCCAGGAACAGAACATGTTTTGGCAGGAATCGGACAATTTTTGAGACCTAATATCTCTTAATCTGTTTGGAGATTTTGTATGAAACTTTGCAATTGTGTTCCCTGATGTCAAGGCTACATGTCAGTCAATTTTCACGATTTTTTGAGATGTTTTGCTATGTTTACCAGAGGTGCAAAGTTGTTATTATGTGCACTCCTTTAGCAATTCGGATAATTTTTGAGACCTGATATCTCTTAGTCTGTTTGGATATTTTGTATGAAACTTTGCAATCGTGTTTCATAATGTCAGAACTACATGTCAGTCAATTTTCATAATTTTTGGAAATATTTTGCTATGTTAATCAGAGGTGTAAAGTTAGACTTTATATAGCCCCAAACAGTGAATTTTTTCGACGGTTCTGAATTAAAATTCCGGACCATGAATTTTAAAATTCACGATCCGGGGCTTTATAAAGCTTAACTTTACACCTCTGGTTAACATAGCAAAACATCTCCAAAAATCATGAAAATTGACTGATATACTGTCTTGACATCAGAGAACATGTTTGCAAAGTTTCATACAAAATCTCCAAACAGACCAAGAGATATCAGGTCTCAAAAATTGCTCAATTCCTGCCAAAACAGGTTTTGTTCCGAGCTGTTCCTGGCAGAAATAGGTTGTTCCTGGCAGCAACATATTTTTCCTGAATAGTGTAGAAAATGGTATGGTTCTACCAGAGCCTAAATAGGTTGCTTTTGGCAGAAACAGAGGCCGAAATCAATGTGCAGAATTAAAATTCCGAACCGTGAATTTTTTTCCACGATTCTGAATTAAAATTCTGGACTGTGAATTTTTTCCACAGTTCCGAATTAAAATTTTGGACCATGAATTTTGTTCCACGGTTCCGAATTAAAATTCCTGATCGTGAATTTTTTTCACAGTTTGAACATTTTTAAAATTCCGGCTGAACTCTGATTATTTTTAATAAAATATTTTTAAAAATAATTAAAAATAAAAATGTCGGAACTTACTTCACATTACATGTGATTTGACATAAATTACCCAAAAATGTAAAATTTTACTTAAAAAAATGAATTAACAAGCAACATGAGCCCAAAATAAAATTAAAACCTAAAAATGCCAGCTAGAGTGGGCCCAAACTAATTAATTAGTTCACATTCAGCACGACAGAGTGCAAATTCAACAAAACCAGCTGAACAAAGCTTGAAATTCGTCAAACATACAAATTGTTATTTCCTTACTCATTGAAATTAATATCATATATTCAAGAACATGTTATGTTTTGTTATAAGTACCGTGACAAAATTATTAAAATAGTTTAATTATATTTCTGAACAACATATTAAAACATAGTTGTTGGTCAAAGAAAAATTGTGAATACCGAACTTTTTTTGTTATTATTATAAAAATAGTACAAATATACCAATAATAATAATAATAACGATTATAATAATGATGATGAAATAGACTTTAATTCTCAATTTTAGCATATTTTTATTTTTCTATTTGCACTTTTTAGTTTTATTATTACGAATAATTTACAAATCTTTGGTTCGAGATAACATCGGTTTTTTGTAACTCGCGGGGTCCAGAAAATCCTTAAAATCTAACAAAGTTCTTTTTTTTTATACCAATAGACAACACGACCATCTAGGGGTGTATAACGGGCGGGTCGATGATAATTTATTAAAATTTTAACTCAATCCGATTACACCGGGTTAAAAAAATTCTTTACTTGACCCACCCATAACCCAACCTAACCCACCTATTTTTTTATATACGGGTTATGCGGGTTAGACGGATTAAACGGATTATAAATTCAAAGCTATCATTCTGAACTGATTCAAAGCGAGACATATTCAAAAACAGAAGTTGACAAGTTGGTAACTTATCATGGTAACTTACCAACGTACCACTGCATTAAATAAACTTATCATGGTAAGTTGGTAACTTATTAGAACCAGTTAGTACCAGTGCAGTGGTACTAATTTGTATTTCATTTAGAGCCCACAATAATTCTATTTTGGCCAGCCTACAATAGTGATGTTAAGCATATACTGATACTGGTACCAGTGCAAAAAACTGGAGTTAAGCATACAAAACAGTGGTACTAACTACACTAACTGGTACTAACTGGTACCAGTGCAAAAAACTGAGTGGTACTAACTGGTACCAGTGCAAAAAAACTGAGTTAAACATATACTAATACTAGTAGCAGTGCAAAAAACTGAGTTAAGCATATATTGATATTGGTACATAAGAGATATTCTTGTAAAGATTTTAAGTTTTTAACAATACAGTGGTACTAACTGGTACTAATGCCGGGTCGTGAGCGAAGGAGATAAGGATTCTGGGTCGGGTTCGGGTATAAACGGGTTAGTAAGAGCAAACCCGTGACCCGACCCAGAGTAACGGGTTTACCAAATTTCAACCCGTACCCGACCCAATAACAACTCAACCCGGTAATAACGGGTCGGGTCGGACCATCTAATTGAAAATGATGATTTCTATCTTACTGAATAATATTTTTATTTATACTAATGTTGCAAATAAAAAAAACATTGTAGTTAAAAGGTATCAAATCTAAGACATCATGTAAGTAATTTTAGTTTGTTATTATTAATTCTTTAATACTAATATTTATAATTAAATTTCTAATTAAAAAAGGAAATTTAAAAATTAAAAATATTAATATTTTGATTTTCTCCAATATCTAATATATTATTGTTTCTTGGCAATTTAATTTTCTCCATATTAATTCAAATAATTTTGACTTATTTATGGAGTCTTTTCTCCAACATCTAATATATTATGTCTTGGCAATTTGATTTTCTCCATATTAATTCAAATATTTTCGATTTATGTATAGAGTCTTGATGGATGCGATGCATACCTTATTCATGAATATCACATATTTCCATGAAAAATATCATGGATATTTCAAGATACTTGAAATCTTCATTGTATAAATATCTTTGAAACAACTTTTGCCCGGTATTCATCTAAAGTTGGTGAATATGATTTCAACATCTACCAATCAATTATTAAAAAAATATGATTCCAACTTTTGTCCCGGTAATCATACAATTATTAAAAAAAATATATTAATCTGCTTGCAACTGATTGAAATTTAATTTATCCAAAATTGATCCCAAGTATTACAAGGCAAAAAGGAAATAAGTATTCTTCAAAGCAACATATCAAATAAAACGAATCCAGCCCGAACCTCAAGAAACAAGGTTGATCAAAGAGTACATATAGGAAGCAACATTAATTCATACACCGTAAATGTAACAGAACATCCGGAAATACTCTGACAGACACTGACACGCAGCAGCATTTAACAGGCCCACCATGGGTCAGCACTCAACAGCTTAATCTGACAGTACGACACCTCCATGAATTCACATCTCCTCAGGTTATCGGACAGAGTACATTTCACGGCCCAAAATTGTTCGTTTTACCTTGGCACGAATCTCAAAGCACAAATAATGCTGCTCTCCTGCGCCATAAGAACCAGCTGAGAGTAAATCTGGACCGTCCGTTTCAATTGTGTTGAATCAGGTATTTCCATTCCATTTTCCCCTTGTTATTATCTTGTAGTACAAACAACGCATCAAATTGTGTAGCAATTGTACAGAAAATTCTACAATTTGTATACTAATTAAGTTGGTTAGCACTGTGTTGTCTTTATTATGAATTTTGAAATTCGATGAACCATTTTTCATCTACATAATTTTAAATTTTAAATAAAATTGAAGATAAAAAAAATGTATTTCCGTTTTTTTTTTTTTACGAAAAACATGGGTAAAATTTATTTATTTATTTATTCTTGTTGATAAGAAGAAAAACGTAATAAAAAAACATAGATAGATGGGAGTAAGGTCAAACTTTAAAATTAGGTGTTGGCCAGAATTTTCCCGAAATTTTTATTAATATTGAAAAATATAAAATTTAACATTATGCATTTAAATTCGAAAAAAAAAAATTCAAAGTGCTACTCATATTGTGTGTATAATTTGTTGTAGTAATTTTTATTTCAAATTTAGTCTAGAAATTTATTTGTTAAATAAGTGTGTTTTATTTTCTACAAATTCACCATCAAATTTTATGTGTACATATAATTCTAAATAACACAGAACGAAATATAATAGAATAAAAAAAATTTAGGCCAAAAATTTCAAACAATTTAGAACATAGCTAAAAAAAAAATCTATGCTCATACTAAGGGTGCACATTGAAAAATTAAAAATTAAAAATAAAAAAAAAATCAATTTTGGTACATATATCCAGTCCGTGCACCAAAAAATTTGGTGGGCTGACTAGGCATGCGTTCATGATAAAAACTCAAATTTGGAATTTTGAATGGTAGTTGTTGGTATGTATCTCCTTCAAATAACTAATCAAAATAGTAGATCATATTTAAATAACAAATTAAAATTCTAATTTATAATGCTATAAATATTAAATTTAATTATCAATCAGACAAAATTAAAAAAAATTATCATAATTTTAACTCAAATTATAAATCAAAATTTAGAGAAGCTGGACGAATAAAATTTCAAAGAAATAGCTAGTAAAGTTGATCCGAACCATTAAATCTCTATAAAAATTTAAAATTTAGCCCTTGCTCTATGTGGGTCTGCTCCCTTTTACAAGGGACATCCCAACTTCATCGAACTTATTAACGCACAAAAATATATCTTCGCACTTGATGATTTACTATATTTTTGTGAAGTAATTTACTTGTTTTTCTCCGAATCAACAATTCACGTATATTCATATATTGTTATGGACTCGTGCTCACTCTTGCGTTAATTAGATAATTACCTGTACTTGCGTTGGTTGTAAGAGATCGAAGAAGGATGAAAGGATGTCAAAGAATATTTCTTTTTTCTATTGAAGAAAAAAATCCACGCTCAAAATGTGAGATGATCGATAGCATTCGTATAATCATAATATTGAGCGAAATTCTCGGATCGTGCAATTCAGAAGAAAATTTATATTGTTCTTAAACAGATTTGCAAGGAAACCTTTTCATTATTTCCAAGTTGAAAGAAAGCCCCCAGAGCAAACTTCCTTGTAGAAGCATGATGGAATACAGTGAACGAATAAGCAGATTATTATAAAGTAACATAAGGATCAAATAAGGTAGGTATTGGTAAGAATTCTTTTTTCGTTCGCTAATTGAATATGAGTATAGATAAGGATTTTTTTTTTGTTAGCTAAATGGGTAAGGGTGCGGATAAAGGCTATTTCGTATCCGTGATCCTATAAGGTGATTATATAAAATAAAATTATATTCTAGTCTTTGGGTAATGATTAGTGATGTTAATATTTATTTGCGTGATATTTCATATTATAATATTTGAGCAATAATTTTTATGTACTTTTTGTTATTTAATATATGATTTTTGCTACGAGAAAATGCATATTAATTTTAGTTATATGTTTTGTTATTTAGTTAAATAATTATATTTGGCCGAAAAGATATTCGTGTTTTTAAATTATCTCACTTTATAAAAAAAAATAACTTAGTTGGAATTGTTTACATATTTGTTTTTGTTTTTTTATTTTTTTTTATTTTTTTTATTAGCAATGTGATTGCATATGTGTGAAATGAATGAGTTTTGGTGTTCTATTTGTAAAATATAATAAAATTAATTATTATATTAGTATTATTCATTATTCAGCCGTTACAATTTCGTTATCCGATAATTTTAACGGATAAAGATAGGATAGGGTAATTGGGTACGTAAGGTCAATTCTTAATAGATAAGGGTAGAGTATTAGTAAGATCAATTCTTAGTGAGTATGTGTATGTAAATATTTTCATCCTATCCGTATCGTATCCATTGACACCCCTAACCAAAGATCAATTAAAAAAAACACATACCGAGGATGATGGCAATTAATATTTTTTTAATTATTAATGAAGAATCAAGCCATCCAACACACTTTCAAACTTCTATGTATGATAATTCATTTAATTTACCTGATCTGAATCAACAATTTACAAATATAATATATGATCATGTGACTCATACAATAGTTAGCCAAAAAAAAAAAAGAGGAGGGTTCAAATGCCTCCATGTTTTTGTGCCTCCATTATGCCTCCATCTCTCTCCATCATTTTCAAAGTTAAAACAGTCGATCCGAACTGCTCAACCTAACCTCCATACTAAAATATATTTGGAGACCAAATTTTATATTTTTAGAAATTTTTTTACTATTTTTTTAGATAGGTACAAAATCAGTAAATCTGAACCATCTAAAAACAGTATTTTTGTATCTATCTAAAAAAATAGTAAAAAAATTTCTAAAAATATAAAATTTGGTCTCCAAACATATTATAGTATGGAGGTTAGGTTGAGCGGTTCGGATCGACTGTTTGAACTTTGAAAATGATAGAGAGAGATTGAAACATGATGGAGACACAAAAACATGAAGGCATTTGAACCCTCCTCAAAAAAAAAATATAGCTGTATAGAATGCAAACATGCATGTTGGAAGCACGCCAAACTGTAAAAGAGCTGACTTAATTTGTCTATATATAGTTAAGGAGGGATCGATGCATGAATGCGCATTTTACAAAGTAAAAGCAAAAATGGGTTCCTCACTTCCTCTAAGAAGTCATGTTTTTGTCTTGTTTAATTATCATTAATTGTAGGTTTAACAATCCAACTTTGCGCAGTTGCGCTCTCGGTGTTGAAGGAGGTGTTGGTGCTGATCAAGTTGGGAATAATCTCCAGGGTGTTAACCTTGGCAGCCAAAATATTGGTATTAAACTATTAATTAATGCACGCATTTCCTGGCGATGATTTTGTCATGAATAATGATGGCCATGCTGAAAGTGCAATTGGTGGTAACAATTAGTTCTTGTTTTCTGAGCATCATTATAGGTGCTCCTTGTTTTCCGTTGTGATAAATGTGGATGTATATATGTAGTGGGTGTCATTCTTTGTAAACTATATATGATCATGTACTTCATATTTCATTGTTAAGTTAATTTCATTTTTTTTTTTATAAAGAATCGAATTGTTATTTCACTGCAAGACGGTATTTTATGAACAAAATTATCTATTTGCAACTACGTAACTGCATTCCAATCCAACTTGAGAAATTGGTTGAATGTAAAATAGAATTTTTTTTTCATGGTTTCATGTTATTCACCAGACAGAAGCATTTGTTCGGACAGAAGACGAAATAAAACAGAGTAATCAAATTCACTATGCAGAATCATTAAAAATAGTAGCCAGATCTACTAATCGGAAGCACCTATTTTTTTAAAAGAGGCACTACTTTGCAATTTTTTTTTTTTTCAATTTTCAGTGTTTAGAGAAATTTTTTTAATATTTTTTTTCCGATTTTTTCTCAAATAAAAACCATCTCTGTATTTACGAAACTCACGTGGATAATCAATGTATCCTTAGAAGTACAAAATAATAACTAATTAAGGACTATCAATGTAATTATTCTTCGTATATTTATTGTATTGCCGATGAAATTTCTCCCAGCAGCACATTTGCCATATATAATAACCTGCTCATTTTCCTTGTTGTCAGTTCAAAATTTAATTCTAAAGAATTTATTTTCCGGACAACCAGATTTAGATCTAATGATTGAGATAATTATGTTATTTGTGTGGGAAGTTGATCAAATAAAATCCCCTACAAACATTACAGTGCAAATTCAACAGAAGCAGCTAGGGGTGTCAATGGTACCTTTTTAGCCGTTTATCCGACCCGTATCGTATTCGATAAGGCGGGTATGAGTAAAGTTTTTATTTTGTTAGCTTATTGGATATGGTGATGGATAAGATTTTTTTTTCGTTAATCAAATGGATAAGGGTTTGGGTAATGACTATTTCGTACCCGTTATCCTATAGGGTAATTATAAAATCTAAATATATTTTCAATTTATTTTCCTACCCACATAAATATATATTCGTGGTTTTCAATTTTCTTCTTTTATAAAATACAATTTAGTTAGAATTAATTGTACATTTACTTTTTTTTTATATAAGAAATACAATTACATATGCGTGAAATAAATGAGTTTTTGATGTTTAATTTGTAAAATATAGTAAAACTAATTATTATAATAGTATTATCAGTTATTCACCTGCTACCCTTTCGTTATCTGATAATATTAATAGGTAGGGGTAAGATAGAGTAAAGTTATTTTTTAACGAGTATAGATAGAGTATGGATAAAATTAATATTTAATGAATATGAATATGAAAATGTCTTTACCCGACTTGTACCATACCGTATCCATTGACACCCTTGACCCCTAGCAACTGCTACGCAAAATACCAAATTACTTGTGTTTGACCAGCTGGCGTGCATTAATTGCAAAATGTGGCACAAAATGCAAAATTGATTTTAGTTACCAAACTGGTGCGCAAATTATCTTATATAGGCATTTTTTTTGGAATGCTAATTCAGTTGGTCACTAATTGGTGTACAAAATCAGATGGTGCACCAAATTGGTGTGCAAACTGGGCTGGTACACACGTCAAGATCTGTAAGCGAACTGGAATAGTGTGAGTAGTGGTTTTTGAACTATAAATTTTAGAATGGTAACTAATTAATTTTGAATTTTTGCCATAGTAATTAAAAAAATTTAGGCTCTAGAGTGGGCCCAGCTTTTTTAAGGTTCTTGAGCATGAAGCCCAGTTATATTAGTTAGGAGGTCTGTTTTCTTTTCTATAGCAGGGACCAAATTTAGAAGAAGAAGAAGAAGATCTCATCAAAAAAAAGAAAAAAAAAAAGAAGAAAAATAATGATGAGAATGATATTAATATATTATAGAATTCTTTAAATAGCAATTCATATCAGCGTTTTTTCAACACTTCAGGTACTGCCGTGGCCTCAGCCTCAGCCTCAGGTCCTGTATTTTGCTACGTCATTAAATACAACAAATCACAGTCGTTAATCATTAAATACCCAGTATCGATGAACGGTTGTGATCAGTGCTATCAAGTTTATACATTTTTAAGGCATCCATCAGCACAAATCATAAACACCAAATGTAGAGAATCCCAGAATATTTAGATAAAGATTGACCGTCGCGCAAATACGTGAGTAGTCAACCTTTTCCCGAACTCGACTGTTTCGTGTGGGCCCACGATAGTCTCGGACCAAATTTGGTCTTTTTCCGGTTCAGACTGTTCGATCAGCGTCAACAATCATGTGCCTAGTTTAGCAACTGACATATTTTTTGTACGCACCCATCGCGATGCGGATTGAACGGTCCATACTAGTTACAGTAACACCGGAAGATTTGTGGGTCCACCATGTCAGTTATTTGCAACAGGATTTGATCGAGACAACTGATACATGGAATTACGTTGCGAAAAAAAGGTCGGTGACGTCCGAAACTTCCCCAAAGAAACCTCTATTTCCGACTAAATTCCTTGACCCTTGCTTTCCCCGTCTCTCTCTCTCTCCGCCGCTCGGTCGCTGTAGCTCCAAGTCGATTGATCAGTTCTTCGAGCTGTTCTCTTGCGAGAATTTCCTGATTGCATACGCAGCCCCTCCCCTTCAATCGTAAGTTTGTAATTTTGTTATTTTATTCGTTGACGACTCTTAGATTTCCAGTTTTGTGATTATACTAGATTATTATTCGATGAAATGCCTGAATGGCGAACTTCCGGGTAAAGATATTAACAGATCTGTTTTTACTTCATGCAGCGAAATAACCATATCCAGTGCTGTTTTCATTCATAGTCCGTGCGCTGTCTTAAGCCAAAACTACTCTGTTAAATTCTTTACCCGAATATCCGCCTTTAAAAGGAGAAATTAATTAGTTTTAACATAACATTCTTGATTTTTTTTTGTGTGCCAGGGAACTTAATTTAACTCGCAGAAAGGGATAGACGCTAGCTTGTGTCTATTATATTAATTTATTGCTTGAATATAATTGATTAAGTCTTCAATTTCATGACCCATGAACTCCTCCAGTGATTCTGTCAATGATTCTGTCTATGCAAGAGGTAAGTTTGCTTTCTAACTACTTCATTTGGTTCCTTCCCTTCCTCGACACATATAATGCCAGCTATTACTTTTATCTTTGATGTACTTTGGTTATGTTGTATGGTAAATATAAGAAAATATTGGATATCAGGTCTTAACTTCAATTGGCATACTCTTTTAAGGAAATAGGGTCAACAACATTTTTTATTTTAAAGAAAAACTGACCAGGAAATTCATAATCATACTTTTGGGATTCTGTTAAACAGTACACAAAGTGGTTGATTTTGGGATGAACTGGTAAACCAGATTTATAAAAGCAATCAGTATTTTTGTGTATTCTCAATTTTAATAAAGGAATCTGATCATTGTGTATTCTCAATTTTATTCTGACCAGGGAAGTTGTCTTCTTAAAATCAAAATATAAAGTAGAATGCATCCTTCATTTTTATTACTAGGCTAAAATTTCTTATTCAATTTTAAGTATCAGTAGTTGTTCGTAGGCTTTATTTGTTTGCTCTTCTATATGCTTTTGATGGGTGCATAATTGTGAATGATCCTCCAAATATTATAAACATTGTCAATTATTTTTTTCAAAATTTTATTGTTCAATTAGAAGGTACTGTATTTGTAAATTGGGTTTAGTTCAGTGTTAATTAGGTTTGTATATTTTACCAGATTCAGGGCTTGTTTGGTTGCAGTCTCATTTATTTTTTTTATTGTTTTTTCTCATTTATATTTTGTTATAAGAGTTGGTCTCACAATCTTCAAAACCTTTTTACCTATTGAACAGATAATTCAACATATCAAATCCGGTATTTCACAGAAACCCATAATGAAACAAAGAAGCGAAAGAAATATCACAGCCTAGCACTGCCTCCTGAATATGATTTGATCAGTTGCTTGCCTGATTGTGTCCTCTCTGCAATCATCTCTCGCCTCCCGGTTAATGAGGCTGCGCGCACCACCATCCTCTCCTCCAGGTGGCGCTATTTATGGACCTCTGCCCCTCTTTATCTCGACTCACGCAAAATTTCTTCTGGTAACACCCGGCCGGCCTGCTCTATGATGTATTGTGGCATCAAAGATGTTATCTCTTGTGTCCTTGAGAAGCATTGTGGTCCCGTTTGCCAATTCCGTCTTGCCCATGTCTGTTTCGGGGGCAACGAGCTGTGCTTGAGAAATTGGTTGGATGTAAGTAGAAATCCTTTTTCTGATTGGTTTTCTGTGGTGTAACAGTTTCAGTATCAGATTAGAGTTTATTTTTGAGTGAGGCTACATTACTATGCATAGTGCGGATTGGTCCGTACTACGGATCATTATCTCAATTTTCAAAGTTCAAATAGTTGATTTGAACTGTTCAACATGATCTCCATATGAAAATGTACTCGGAGACCAAAATTAACATTTTTGAGAATCTTTTTACTATTTTTTTAGATAGGAAGAAAATCACTACTTTGGAATGGTCTAGAATCTTCTTTTGTATCTATTTACAAAATAGCATAAAAATTCTAAAAATTGTTACATTTGGCATCCAATCACATTTTCATATGGAGATCGTGTTGAGCAAAATGGATCTGACTGTTTGTACTTTGAAAATAGAGGTACGCATCCATAGTATAGACTAAAGTGCGCTATGGATAGTACCATAGCCTCGCTCATTTTTTTTTTTAATTGTTTTGTTCTAGTGGAACAGACCTATTTTGACGATAAAAGGTGTGAAACTTACAAAACTATGGTTTGTTATGAATAATTTTGAAGGTTGCATAAATTAAGACACGCGTGTTTTGTATTACAGAATCTTTCTGAGAGAGGAGTTCAAGAGATCAGCCTAGGTTTCGATCCGCCATGTAATCAGCTCCCGACATCCCTTCTCATGTGCAAATCGCTTCAATCATTGAAATTGCATGGATCATGGTTTCCTAGTACAAGTGAAATTAACCCTTGCTTTAGCAATCTGATAGATCTCACCTTATCCAATACCATCATATCTGGAAGTGATTTAAAGAGTGTGCTAATCTGTTGTAAAAGACTAGAGAATTTATCTCTGTTAAATTTACCTTTTAATTTGCCAGTTGGGGCTCGTGAAATGGAGATCTGTTCAAACAGTCTTAAGAGTTTGGTTGTAACCGATAGCCCGTTAAGAAAAATTTGTATAGAGAATGCACCAAATTTGGAGCGTTTACTGCTCGGTACCGGTATGCCGGTTAGTACATGGGTGAATGTCGTGCATGCACCGAAGATGGAGGTGTTAGGGTTTTTAGATATGGGATCATATAACAAATTCGAAATCGGCGATACAATTCTCAAGGTAGTCTTGCTTGTATGGTTTTTTTAATTTTTTTGACAGTATCAGCTGGTACACTGGTTCTCATTTTGTAATGGGTTGTTCTTCTTATTATTTTTATTTAGGGAAATGATCTCAGCATAAGCACTCTGATCTGTAGTGTGAAGATTTTAGCTATCTCGGTTGACTTCAATACTGTTTCTCAAGCAAGTACAGCTGTCAGATTCCTAAGGTGTTTCCCGTTCCTAGAGACATTGCATATTCGGGTAAACTCGTGTCATCTTTTTGAAAAAAATTCAATCAAAGCATATGAAAGAGAAATATAATTGTTTTGGATTGTTCTTATATGTAGTTTTTTCACTTCGTCGACGCAATAGAGACACCGGATTATAAGTATTGGGATTTGCAAGATCCAATTGACTGCCTGGATTATCACTTGGGGAAGGTTACATTTCAATCATACGTAGGAAATAGCGTTGAACTGGATTTTGCCAAGTTCTTTGTTTCAAGAGCAAAATTTTTGAAGAACTTGACGATTGTTCCAAAACGGGACGTTTGGACCGCTAAAATGGAGAAGGATCTCTTATGCATCAGAAATGAAGTTTCTCCTAACACTCGGGTGTACTTGGCAACTGAGAAACACTTATCGGGAGGTTGTTTCAGTTCAGATGCTGGTAACCTGTCAGTGCCGGACCCGTTTCATTATAGCTTGAGTGAGAATCTTGTACTTCTCTAGATTGTCAGTGTGTGACTGCGGGACAACCTTCTTTTTCTTTTCTTGTTTGGATATGAAACTGAAACATTAGTTGTTTGACTTATCTAGTATACACCTTTCTATTTACTATATAGCAAGTATAGATAACCTGGTTACTCTTTCAACATAGTTGTTCCATGACTAGTGATGTATTTTTACTTGGTGAATTGAATTTCCTTGTGATCGCTAAAAAATAGCGACAAGCACTTTCTCTATTAGTCTATTAGATATAAATTACTTCTATGCATGTACAAGTACTTTTAAAGTGCAGATGAGAACAAAGTAAATTGGAGTGCAAGTATAAATACTAATTTATGTATTTCCAATGGAATATATGTATACTTTTAGAAGATATTATTTGCAACTTCTAAATGTGAAATGTTGGCATTTTATTAATTTAGCTCATATGGAAACTGGAATTTAAAATTTATCAATTAGTGACTGTGCTATTATGTGATTTCTCTTGTACCTCAATTTGACATGTTCAATTTGCATTTACAAATTTAATGTCCACTAATACCAGGTCCTGGCCAAATAGTCTGCGAGCATTTAATTTCACATGACACACACTAATGCTTGATCAGAACAAGATAAAAAAAGGGCAATTCATGTTTTGTACATTACTTTAATGTCTCCTTACACCTTATATGGTATGGTGGGGACAATTGATTTGCTTAGTCACAATTGCACTAATTGCCATTTGTCAGATTTTGTGAAAAATAGAAGTTTAGGGTCCAAATTTTTTTTGTGAAAAAATTCAAGACCAATATAAATAAAAGTTTAGGTCATGTTTAGTTGTGGAGTAAAGTTAAACCGGATTAAATTTTTTACTTCAAGCTAAATTGTAATAAGTTAACCATATTTGGTGAAGTAAGCTAAACCACCTCTCTAGATAGTGTAAGTTAGTATGGTTTAAGCTTAAATCTTACTCTATCTTAAACCGTCTAAGTTACTCTTGTTTGACTCCTTAAGCGTAGAGTAAGAGGTTTACTCCATCTCTTACTCCACAACCAAACATGGCTTTGAGGACCAATGTGATTTTTTTTGTAAAGAGGTTAGACGTCCAAGAACAAAACCTTTATTTTCCTATTTAATTTTTTGTTTTTCATGCCATCATTATGAATTTTCAACCTTGTTTAATCGTGCTTCTAAATTTTACCAACTTAAATTTAACTAACTTCTTGTGAATTTTGAATACGACATGCAATCGCTTCATGAATTAAATTTTTCCTCAAAAAAAAATTAAAGCGATATGTGTCGTATTCAAAATTTATTTTAAATATATTGCATGTTATATATCCAGTAAAGATAATGTAAATCTACAAATTTTTAAACTTTTTCTGCATTCATCGAATTTAATTAAGTTTGTAAAGTATATGCGAATTATTCAGTATTAAGAGGTAGCTTGAAAAGGCAGTTCATTTGGTTAGAATAAAAAAAAAGAGGAGAAAATTGAATGAAAAAAATAAGGGAAATAAAGTGGACCGGGTCCGGTTTAGATATTTGGATCAAACCGGATGTGTAGTCCAACTGTCAAACGTGCTCCTTTATTTTTATTTTATAAAAAAAAAAATGCTCCTTTATTATCAATAGATTTTATGTGGCGCTCGCTGGAATAAGCTTAGATAGGAGGGTTCACGAGTCACGATCATAGTGACAAGGTATCCGAATTATACCCGTCTAATTCTTTTTTGGGGTGATGCCGAACCGAACACTGAATTATTCGGTTGACCAAACTTTGACCGAATTAAATCCAAATAATTCCCGAATTTTACGAACTTTTCCCGAATTTTACGAATTATTCATGAATTTTTCCTGAATTTTTCCAAGAACAATTATTTTTTTGCTCCCTTACAGAACTGAGATTTCTGGTCCGAATTATTCCGAATTATACCCAAATTATACCCGAATCACGAATTTTTGATCTCGCCAAACCGAACCCGAATAATTCATTTGTCACTATGGTCACAATCAGATCAACTATCTTGCCATTGTACGGAGTAAAATTCCAACTGGACTACTCCTTTTTCTCCTGGCGAACTCTCCTTCTTTGTATAATTTTTCTGTATATTTTTTTATTATTTCTATTAAATCGAAAAAAATTTAGTCGATGACATAAATGATAAATAATGAAAAATTAGCTCATTTTTTTTAGTTTCACCAAATTAATTCTTATCAGTGAAAACATTATTTTCAATTCGAATTTGTTTCTATCATAATCATTTCTATTAATTGAAATTGAAATTTTGTGCTCTTGGTTCTAATCAGAGTGCAAAATGAACACCTCAAACAATCCTTGCGGACTTTTTTTTTTTCGAAAAAGTAGCAGAAGCTGTCTGAAATTTTTATTAATAAAAAATATATTAAATAAATATCGAGATTAAACAACGTTTTTTTTGTTTTTATTGATAAATAGAAAAAACATGATGGAAAATCACAGTCTCTGATTGTTATGGATTATCACGGCTAGAATTAGCACTTAATTAACAATATTAACTATTCTAACTGAACTATAAAAAAATAGGGAAAAAAACCCTGTCCGAGATAGATTGGAACGGCAAGAGAAAAAAAAAATGTCCGTGATAGATTGGAACTGCCAGGCACAAAAAAAAAATTTATGTCCATGATGAATAGTAACGGTCAGGTGCGAAAATAAATAAATATATATATATATATATTTTTTTAAACCTCTGGCTGTGATGGGCTATCACGGCCAGCCCTTTTTTTTTTGCCTTTGGTTGTGATAGATAGTAACGGCCAGGGTTTTTTTTTGTTTTTTCCATTTTTTCCCTTGCGCGGTTTAGTTAGAATGGATGATGATTAATTAAGCGTTAATGCTGGCCGTGATAATCCATAATGTTCAGAGGCCGTGATTTTTCATCACGTTTTTCCTATATCTCAAAAAAAATTCAAAAGCGTTCTCCAATTTCAATATTTATTTAAGGAGCCTGATAATTGTACCCCAAACAAAATCCCCAAGTATGTCCCCCGAGTAGTTTAACAAAAAAAACTTCAAATGTTATCTAACTTCCATTTCCAGTGCTAATATTCAAGTATTTAAAGCGTTGTTTATAACATTTTACAATGCTACTAGTAAACATTTAAACCTCTGTCTGCAAGCATTAAAATTCTAAATCTGTATAGTTTTAACTCCTAGCTACTTTTGTTTTCAAGTCAAAAACGGAAAGATTCATTTCACCCACTTTTTAAAATTTTCTTTTCTGATCATTCTTATCCATTTTCTCAACAATCCGTGATGAATTTTGTGAATCTAAAAATATGAACGTTTTTTATCCGATTTTCTCTTTCAAATGAGATCTATGAAGAATAACTTTTGAGTTATATTTATGTCGTAATTTTTTTTACTACTTTAAATCTTTGTGACTTTCAGTTTTTTTTTAATTTTACTTTAAAATAATTTAAACCTCTATTTACAAGCATATAAACCTCATGTACAAGCATATAAACCTCATGTACAAACATATAAACCTCCATTAATAACACTTTAAATCTCTAGAATAAAACATATAAACCTCATGTACAAAGAATTAAAATTTCAACAATAACATTTAAAACCATATAAATCTCAACAATAACACTGCATTTACAAAACTCATTTACAAATTAAGCATATAAACCTCATGTACAAAGAATTAAGGGTTAATTTTCTATATGCCCTCAAAGACTTCATGAGTTTCTTATTTACCCCTATGCTCTTTGTTATATTTAATAGACCCCTTAACTCTTTTTATATTTTTCTATGAGTTAATTACTCACATTAAAATATTATTAAGATCTATTTTTTCCTATTATACCCTTGCTCTTACTTAAGTTTTGTATGTTTTTATCGGAAACAGAGTAGGTCCGATGTGCATCAAACCTATTTTGGTTTCAACGGGTTCACTCACTGTTGGATTGACTTTAGGATTCACGCCAGAACTTTTGCGTCTGCTTTAATATTCATGCGCACAAATCTTGAAATAAATTAGACAGTAGATCTGTCCATCGGACCTACACCTTTCCCGTTTTTATCAGCAGCTTGATTAAACTTGTTGTGCATGAATATATTTGTAGAAACTTAAATAAACTTGATAATACTCGTTCAGTTGACAATTATTACTTAGATAACATTAAAGTATTCTGAGCGGAGCCTTTCTAAAGCCTAATAAAACCCACAACCTAGTTACATTTTTTGTTTGAGCGGCAATGGAAGGATGAAGGAAACAGAGATCTGACAGCATATAAATATCCTATTACCAGATATTGTTGTGATTCAAAGATTGAATAGCAGATGAAGTTAGATTGTACTGGGATTGTTTTCTGGTACATATAGGTAAATGGTTTCTGGTAAATAGAGGGAGTCACTTTTCTGATTTTCATTTCCTGATGAAAATGGTGCTTAGTATTTGTAATGGCCTACGGGCTTCAAATTGCCCCAAAAAATAAGGATTTGAACCGGTTACTAATATTTGTCAACTACGGGCTTCAAGAAACATTTGTGAACTGATTTGCATCATCAAGGTTCTACAAGTTAATTCATACGCAATAAGTTTATTTAAGTTGTTGGTAAATGTATACAAAACTTTATAAGAGCAAGGGTATAATGGGAAGAAATAGATCTTAATAACATTCAAATGTGAGTAGTTAACTTTGTGGGTAAATAAAAAAATATGAAAAGAGTTGAGGGGTATATTAAATATAACAAAGAGTGTAAGGGTAAATAAGAAACTCATGAAGTCTTTGAGGGCATATAGAAAATTAACCCAAGAATTAAAACCTCAACAATAATATTTCAAAGCATATAAACCTTAACAATAACATTGCATTTACAAAGCATATAAACCTCATGTACAAATAATTAAAACCTTAGCAATAACATTTCAAAGCATATAAACCTCAACAATAACACTGTATTTACAAAGCATATAAAGCTCATGTACAAAAAATTAAAACCTCAACAATAACATTGCATTTACAAAGCATATAAACCTCATGTAAAGTCTTGAAAATTTTCATGGTTGTAGACTGAGATTTAAAAACTTGAAAATTTAAAATGCTAATGAGTTTTACTTAAAAAAAAAAAACAAATGATTTTAAAATTACTCAAAAGTATTTCTTCATTGATCTTATTTGAAAGATAAAATCGAATATAAAACGTTCGTATTTTTAGATTCGTAAAATTCATCACGGATAATCGAGAAAATAAATTATAATAATCAGAGAAAAAATAAAAAATAGTGGGTGAAAGTAATTTTTTCATTTTTGGGTTGAAGACAAAAGTAATTAAGAATTAAAACTATGCAGATTTAGAATTTTAATGCTTTCAATCAGAGGTTTACATGCTTGCGAGTAGCATTGTAAAATGTTATAAACATAGCTTTACATGTTTTGATATTCGCGCTGCATATGAAAGTTAGATAACATTGGAAGTTTTTTCTGTTAAACTACTTGAGGGACACGCTCGGGTATGATGGCTCGGGGTACCAGAACATTTCTCTTTATTTAATATATTTCTTATTATAAAAATTTCGGCAGAAGCTGCTGCATAAATCCTTGCCGACTTATATATATAAAAAAGCGGATCAAGTTGTCAAGCCCCTTTTAGACGAATTTACCTCTTTGAAACCACTAGAGGAAAGTGGAAACCCCATGATTCCAAATGTGTGAACTTTCTATTTCAATTTTCAGTTTTCAAACTTTTTCTAAATTTTTTTCCGATATTTTCTCTAATAAAAGCTAGCTAATATTTGCTAAGATTAAGTAGATAATCATTGTTAGATGAAATTTCTATCCTTTCTAAAAGAAGTTATTAGTGAGATCAAAATAAATTACAAAATAAAAACATAAAGAGCAAAAAAGAAAAAACTTGAAAAAAATTTGATGCTAAAACGGAAAAAAAAAATTAAGGACCATCAATGTAATTTATTTCTTTATTGTATTGCCAATTATATTTATTGTCGTTCGGCTGCATTTTCTGTAATAATATACTAATTTATTTTTGTCAGTTCAAATTCAGTTCAAAAGAATATTTTTTCATCAACAATCTGTCTTTAATCTAGTAATTAAGATAATATATTTTTTTTATTATTAAGAGATCTCAATACATCCACTATCTTTTAGATGTTATATTTGAGAATTAAACTACCAATTAATCTCTCCGTAGAGAAACAAAACTTGTATCACTGTACTAAATTTGGTAATTAAGATAATGCTATTTGTGTGAAATGTTGTATGTTTGAAACTAAATGAAGAACTCTTCGTACATATTAAACAGTTGAATTACTTAATCTCTAATCTTTACTAAAATAAATAATCTGTTTTCACATCATATTTTCAGAAGAATTTCATGAGACTACTTAAAATTTTCTAAATTATTAATACAACTAAAATTGCACGGTTTTGTGACTTCACCTCTCAAATAAATATTAGCTCAAAATTTTCACAATTTGCGAACTATCAAGTGACACAAGACAATTAATACTATTTGTATGAAAAGTCTCAACTTCGAAATCAAATGAATGATCTATTTCCATTTTCCAGCATAGACAAGCACATAGAATTTGAAGCCTTGGGTTTGAAGCCTTATCCTTGGGTATTCTTTTAGGTAATAATTTCAAACAAATTGGAAGCACCACTATGGCTTTGTAGATAAGCATAGTGGTCTGGTTCAAGGTATCTGGTATGGTATTTTCTTTAATTAGGAGGGGACTCCAATTTACAAACATTAAAAAATTCCCAAGTTGACATTTTTTTTCTAAAGAAATTTGATGATTTTCCTTTATCAGAAGGGTCGAATTGTTATTATTACTCTTATAATTAAGACCTTGTAGTTATATATTTAACTAATATTTTGTTTTGAGGATTAAAACCATGTAGTGACTATGTACTTAATAGTGCATTACAATGTTAGTTAGAATAATATTGTTTTTTTTAAGGTTTAGTTAGAATAATATTGTTAGAAATCTATAATTGATATTTTATTATCTATAGCTTGGATTTGTTAAATGCTGTTAAGTATTAAAGCTTGCCTGTGTGAAGCATCTCCAATACTTTTTTTCAGTTTTACAATTATACCCAACATTTATTATTTATATGCCTTATATCCTGATGGATGTGGGGACTCGATTTTGTTAACCCTTTGACTATAGCTAGTATATAAGGGAAAAAAAATGGATTAAATAACTATATATATACTTTAATTAATATCATATATTCTTAAAAATTAGAAATGGGTGTGGGAACTCAACTTTGTTTAATACTGTTGACTACTGCTACTATAGCGGGCAGTTACAGAACAGAACAAAATGTATTGTTGAACTATATTCTTTAATTTTTTGAAAGAAAACTATGTATTTTAATTAATTATATCATATATATGCATAGACAATTTTTTTTCCATATCTCATTCTTTTCTTTCATTAATTTTTTTCAGATGGTCCCCACCATCCATTAACAAATTTGCACATGCAAAAACTCATCTCCTTCACCTCTGTTCTTTCTTGTGTCTCTTTCTTCTCTCTTCATATCTGACCCCACAAATCTATATTCAACTCTCTTGATTCCGTAATAAAATCAAGCAATTAAATATATTGTGCAAATTATATTGACATAAGGAGCATAGTCCTAAATTCTATTATCTTGAAATTTTCTGTATGGAACCTACCTTCTGCAAAGACTGCAAGCAATAATTTCTGACCTGTCAATAACAAGTCCAGTACTGGCCAACTTGTGCACCACTCTAAAGATAGCACCTTGTGTTTGATTAGTTTTGGTCCTGCTAGTTATTTGATCCAAATAAGTTTGCTGAAATGAATTTACTACCATCATAAAGGTTTTTGCCAATTATTGCATGTTCTAAATGGATCACAGAAATTCGAAAAAAAAATATATATACAATCTTTCAGCTCTAAATATTTGACTAAATATTATATTATGTGTAAGCAATAGGCTAGATGCCACGAAAGCATGAACAATTCTTTATTGGCCTATACCAATATTATTTAACGCAGAACATGCAATTTTAGCGGTTTGGCTGAATTGAAGGATGAGACTTTTGACTTTTGGCCTCTTATAAGGCTTCCGAAGGGGATATAACGAGGCAAGCAATAAATATAGTGGCCATCTACATTAATATATTAATCAATACAAGTGTACCAATTTAGCCTATAAATACAGTGGCCATGTACATTGGATAAGTACCAAGCTTTAAGCTTAGAGAGATATATAGAGAGAATAAGATATGGCTTTAATGAATGCACTTGCAACTCTAGCCATGGCCACAGTTGCCATGTTCATCCATTCTTCCGTAATGGTTTCTGGTACTAAGTTACTAACTTATTTTATTTTGTAATTTATATAAGTTGGCAATATTACTCTTGCCGTATATTTATCAGGGACGTCTATATGAATGATATACTTTTAGTTCTAATTATCATATTTTAAATTTTAAACACTTGCCGGTTACCATCCAAGCCAATGCTAGAGTGCAGTACCTACTGAGCCACTTAAGAGTTATAATCATAGTAGGAATTATCGGTATCAGTCCTGGCCGATACCGATATGGGATCGGGGTATCGGATCTGTATTGGCTAAGAATCGGAGTTTTTTTTTTCTTTATGATTTGCTACGTGAGGATCAATTCAGGATCGGATCGGGGTAGGCTGATACCGATCTGTATCGGCCGATCCGGATCCGTATTGGCCGATAATTCCTACAATGGTTATAATTGTACCCTTTCTCTGTATATTACAAGGTTATTGTTTTTATAAAAGACAAAATGTTTCATGTTATAACGAAATTGTTTTCTTACTGATAGGACAAACAATACTGTTTACTGTCACTTTCAATGTGACCAAAGAAGCAGGCAGTTATAATAGCTTCATTAGCAATCTTCGCCAGCGCTTGGCAAGTGGTACATATGCAGGAGGAGTGCCGATGCTGAACTCAGAGGAAACCGGTCGTAACCAATGGTTTCACATCGTATTAATATCTGGTAACAGTCAGATCACACTACGCATGCAGTTAGGCAACCTCTATTTTGTTGCTTTTCAAGCAGCCAATGGTCAGTGGTATGAATTCCAACCTGAAGATAACCGACCCCTATTGTTCTCTAATACAATCATGCTCCCTTATACTGGCCGCTATCCAAACGATGGAACAAACTCACAAATCGTAGTAGGTCGAGATCGACTTGCCAGTGTGATAAACTCACTTGCCAGTTTCAACCCCAACAATTCAAACAACCGGCAATTACTGTTAACTCTAATAGTAATGTTTCCAGAGGCAGTTAGATTTACAAGAGTAGCAGATTTTGTTTATGCACGAATGCACGATCCAAGTACACCCGAATCAGGAATTGGCACCATGCTTGCTCGCCTGGTTCAAGAATGGGGAGCACTCTCTATGGAGATGAGGCGGTCTGATCTTTTTGCAAGCTTCCGTGAGCTTGATGTTGATGGTCTTGGGATAAGCAGTGCATCCCAGGCCGCGCTTGCTCTAGGTATCGCGCTTTGGAGTAGCAAGGGACCACCTACTGGTCCAGCATTTAGCACCAACGCATTAAGCGATGTGACCTCAAAAGGTCGGCAACTGGTGGAAATATTTTGGGTGCAAATTATAAATATAGACAATGAGAATCCCGGTGATCTTTATGGCAAAATCCAGGTCGTTGACGGGTTGACCACCCCCCAGTACATCTTTAATCGCAGTAGAGAGAACTACCTGAGCATCGGACCAAAGGTGAGGCTATGGGTCATTCTTGATACAAATATAATTTTGATACATATATAATTATTAGAAGAAGGTTAGTACCTCTTCTAAAGAAAACAAGATAGTATAGTATCACTCTGAAAAAGGAACCTTTTAATGTGGAGCATAATTAATTTACCTTTTAATTAGCTAATAGAAATGAATTATTAACCTTAATTTATATTAATTTATCTTGTAGGGATTTGTTCCACTTACAGGTCCAACAAGAGCAATCTCAGCATATGATAGCTTCTACATTGATGTTTCTCTAATGGACTATGATACCTTATCCTCGGATGACGAGGTGAGCAGAGGGCAGATGCCATGGAACTATTTTTCTATAAATGTATACGATCAACCCTTATCAGCAGAAGTTAAGGGCCAATATGGCTCAATAGGTGTAAGCTATGCAGTTTATAGCAATGCCGTGACGGCAACTGTGCAGGTTACACTAATAAATGGGGACAAAGAAAACCCCGCGAATGTCTACGGAACAATCAATGCCTTCAACACACTTTCCAATGGAACCATTGTTCTTTTCAACAAAAACAATAAAAATTATGTAGATATCAAACCTCTACAACTGATTCCTATGTTAAGATCTGTGGTGGTTGTTCCACTCACTTCTTCAATCAAAGTTGTTGCTGATCTATGGGACCAAGACACGAGTTCTGCCGATGACCCAATTGCACAAGGATCGGTAACCTTTGCAGCAGCTAATTCGGGCAGTAACGTTGGTAAAATTAACGGCAGGTATGGTGTGGTACAGGTGAATGTCACTTGGTCGTCTAGTTGGGCTTGAAAATTTTCCTTCAAGTGCTTAGTGTGTGCGTAATAAGTAGTCACAGATGACAGGTATTGCATTGTCATTTGTGTCTCATTTAGATTTTTTTTTCTTTTTCTTTTGTAAAGTAGGTGTCTCAATAAGATGTTTGTTGTGCTATGCATTATCGTCAAGAATAAGACGCTTACGAAATGTTTATATCTTGAAAAATCCATGATATAAAACTATTTTGTACATTAATTACTGTAAAACCCAAAAAACTATTATGTTTTAAGTAGAGAACTAGAGCTTGATTACACAAAAAAGATGGTTGATTTCAATTTTATTTGTCACAAAGTTGCCAAGAAATACAAAATTTGATTTTCTTTCCAGATAATTATGCAAGACTGCTGGGCTGGAACAAACTAACCGGCCTACTGTCAAATACAGGCAGAGTAAAAAAAAAATCAGAATTGAAGTCAACTATCATACAAAAATGTTTAATATTATAATAACCACATCAAAAACATAAAACATATTTATGGGTGTCAAATGTATAACAATTCACATACTTTTGTGGGTGTTAAATATGAACTTAAGAAAATTATCCTTGTAAACAGTAACAACTAAAAATATCATACATACATTACGATCTATAAATTAAATAAAAAGTTTTCCTCAAAAAAATAAAAAATAAAAGTAAAGGACATTTACTATCACCTATTAAATACACTTGGATCTTCCTATGCTCTAAGATCTCTCGTGCAACATGTTGTTTATCTCTCATCATCAACAACCACACTAGAATTGCTCTTGACCACTACTCATGACCAACTATTAGTGCAGAGACAGGAACAGAGGCAGTCCTTTGCAAGTAAACACAAATAGAAGAGACAGAAATACATACAAATTGTGGTGAGAAAGACGAGCAACACATAACAACAATTTATTGATCACAATATTCTTGTATATCACAAAGTTGCCTTTCATGAATGATACTGATACATCAGACTGACGCGTTTGATTGGAAATCATGACTTCATGTTTAGAAGTTATTTACAAATTTTGTTTAGGTTTTATTAAATTTTTAATTCCTGTCATACATTACAGATTTCCCTCCTCATGTGGAAATCTCTTCAATCGTTGAAATTAGACTCCATATATGCATATGGCTTGCACAGCGATACATTCTGATGAATTTACCAATCCTGTTTCAAAAATAATACTTGAATGATTAACTAAATTTTCTACAGGTATAGTCTGATTTACTGCTTTGTTTAACCTAGATGATGTGAGCATAACTGCTCTTATACATTGTCTAAAGACCTTAGTTTTTACGGTGATTTTCCACCCTAATCTAAAAATATGCAATGATTTTTACGGCGATTTTGTGAAGAGCAATTACATAGTTGGAGGCCTAGTTGTTTGGGCCTGGCATGACAATTGGATTGACTCATTTAATTTCTGTTTCTGTTTCCGTAGTGGAAAAAGAGGTGATTATTTTAATTTGGGCCTAACGCAGGCTTCAATCGGCGCTGTTGTAAGCAGGTTTGAATCTTATTCACACATCTACGGAACTGTCTACAGTTGACAGACATGTAGGTCCCACTTTTCAGCCTTTTCAATTGCGCAGATGTCTCCCTCTTCCTCTCGCGCCTCGCGAAAGTTTGGGTCGTGTTACATGAGGAACTCAAAAGGAAAAATAAAAAGCTCCTCTCTCTTCTCAATATGTCTGGAGATACATAGTTGAACACTGTTGTTCCTTCGTGAAATTTAAATTTGATCCCTGTTCTACTTTTGTTCCAAAATAGTATTTGAAGGTAAGTTTAAAATAACCATTTTAATTATTTTCTAATATTAAATTGTATTTATAGTTGATTAAATTGGAAAATAAGATATTAATAAAAATATGTAACTATCGATGGAGAAATAACTAAATTTAAAATTATGATGATCAACAAGTTATGCTGGGTATGGTATTAGTAAAACCTCTAAAACCATCAAAGAAGCGAACAGGGAGAAAAATAAGAGAACAACAAAAAATCTAAAAAAGAAATAAGATGTACATCAAACCACCGTATGGGAATGGCACATTTGTTGCCTCTGGTAGTCCGGAAAAGAGGTGGGCATTCCTCCGAAAAGTGTACTCGATCCTGGCCATCCAAATGCTGCTCACGGTAGTGGTGGCATCAATTGTTGTTTATGTTCGGCCTGTGAATCTCTTCGTTTCGACTCCTGGTGGTTTGGTGTTGTACATGTCCACGCTCATTCTTCCCTTTATTGGTTTGACACTTTTTACTTTTGCCCCATTTATTTTGAAAATTTTGTAAGGTGTGAAGAAAAACACATTGTATTTTTTCTTCCAATCGTTCCAGAGAAGTCTCATACAAAGAAGAAATCTTTGTGATTTTTTTTAAGTACTCCAATTAATTACATCTAATTCTCATTAACATTTATATTCCTCTGGTTGTTAATTAATATGTTGATTTTTTTTTGTCTGAAAATCTTTGTTCAGTGTTGTGTCATCTGTACTTCTTTTACCAGTCATACCCAGTCAACCTGTTATCTCTAGGTGCGTTTACAGTGGCTATTAGCTTTGCGGTTGGCTTGACATCTGCTTTCACCAAGGGTAAGTTATTTGTCACATATATTAATAATATTAATTACATTAATTGTTGAAAAGTGTCTGTAATTTTACAATACCTTAAATTGTATGGATGGAACTGATTAAATTGTAGAGATGAGGTTCAAAATTATAAATGATTTTTTTTATTGATTTTAGATTAATAGGATGACATTTATAGGATTTCATTTTCTCGGTGTGAATTATGATTTTACAGGGGCGATAATATTAGAATCCGTGATTTTAACACTTTTTGTATTCATAAGCCTCGCTTTGTACACATTTTGTGCCGAAAAATATGCTCGCAAGATCAAATGGATGGATGGCCGAGAACAATTTTTGATGGCCGCTGTTATTATTCTCGTGGTTTTTTCTCTTATTCAGGTTAATAACATATAAATTCACTATATAATCAATAGTTTACAAATTTGATTCTTCGATTAAGGATCTGTAAAAGTACCATTATCCTTGTATGATTTTCACTATGGAGACTAATTAAATGGTTTCTTGTTTTCACATGTAGATGTACTTCCCGCTTGGAAGACATTTGCTCATGATATGTAGTGGTATAGCATCTCTGATTTTCTGTTGCTACATAATATACGACACCGATAATTTGATCTGGTTGTATTCCAAAGAGGAATACGTATGGGCTTCCGTAGCACCGTATGTTGATATCATCAATTACTTCTTCTCTCTTCTCAAACTGATCCGGGAATCACTCAGAGGGGAAACAAATTAAACCATTGTAGTTGAAACAATCAAGGAGTTATATAGTTGATGTATTGAATTCTTGAGCTTGTATTGAGATTGTACTCTAAAGAATGGTTTGATTGGATTAATTATTGACAGCAACTGCAAAGAAAGTGATTTTCTTCATTGTGCATTTCTTAAGGAAGCCATGGAAAATCTGAATCTAAACCAAATTAGTTGTGAACAATGAATAGAAGAATAATATAGTATGCTTTAATTCAATTAAAAAATTGGAATACAAAAATAAAGCAAAGCTAGCAATAGCGTGTGTTGTGTTCACCAAGCACTACTCACCAAGAGAGCTTGGTGAGCATATATAACTTCATAATATATGAGTAGTTTCAAACGATGAATTCAAACTGTTGGAATCGATCTACACCACAAATAATGTGTGTACATATAAAATTTTGAAATTCAAATTTATTTAGTATGAAATTCAAATTCAAAAAAATAAATGCATTAAAGAAACTTATAATTCATCAACAACTCTCACATATTCATCCGAAACACATGATGTTTCATTCATCAACTCCGATCCATCTACAATTATACAGTAAAACACAATTTATCAAGTATATCGTTAGAATCAAATGTTGAACTTAAGGCTTACATGGGGCCGGTTTATAATTATATCACACTCTTTATATATTTTGTCTCAGTAGTAAACGCATATTATTCACCTTCTAGTATTTAAGAAAATTTTGCTCTTAGTTTATCCCAAGTAATCGAAGAACTACGAAGAAAAATGCTACGTAAGTTTTCTTGAATATTAAAACGCAAATAATAGGTGTTCACATCCTAATTGAGACAAAATAACAAAAAAACAATCTCAAGACTGAGATTATTCAAAATTAATCCCTATTGAATTAGTTTTGAATGAGTGTCATAATCTAAAAGCGCTTCCTAGACAATACTAACTATAGATATAATACATTTAATTATGAGGAGGGATCAAATGACATCATTTTTTGGTGACATGGAATGACACCGTCCATTTTCAAAGTCCAAACAGTCGATCCAAACCGTTCAACTTGATGGATATGTTAAAATGTACTTACAGATCAAATTTTACATTTTTCTGAATTTTTTTTGGGTTTATTTAGAGGGGTTCAAAAATTCAACGGTCTGAATATAGCGATTTTGTTAAATACTTAATAAATAGTAAAAAAATTCAGAAAAATGTAAAATTTGACTTCCAAGTTACTCTTAATATATTCATCATATTGAACGGTTTGGATCGACTATTTGGATTTTGAAATTTCAAAAATGAACATTGTCACACAATGTCACCAAAAAAGTGGTGTAATCCGATCCCTCCTCTTTAATTATTAGATTTATCACTATACACATGCACAAAATCAAAGAGAATTAAAGCTTATATGGAAATTAAAATGTATCCTTGTATATACAAAATTTGTATATGTTCTGCATCAACTTCACCATTTATTTACACTAATACTAATTTATATACAAATAAAATGGTAGTTACACAACAGAACAGCATAGCTCTTTTCTGTGTTATTTGGACATAGTTTCTTTATCAGTTGTTAGAAAAAAAATATATTATTTTTTATAAGAAAAGAAATTTTACTTGGACCTTTTCTTTATAATTTTTTCCCGGTCCTTGAATTCTTATAAGAGGAGGGATCGGATGACACCGTTTTTTGGTGACATCGGATGACACCGTGCATTTTCAAAGTCCAAACAGTCGATCCAAACCGCTTAACTTGATGGATATGTTAAAATGTGTTTGCAGATCAAATTTTACATTTTTCTGAATTCTTTTTACTATTTATTAAGATGAATATAAAAATTTAACGGTCTGAATATAGCAATTTTGTTAAATACTTAATAAAGATGTTTATGAAATAGGACCATTCGAATACAAGGGGTTAGGATCTGCTACAGGCTACAGGCCAGACTCGGCCCATTTCTTTTACTATAAAATTTACTCGGTCAACTATCGGATTTGTCAAAAGGCAAAAATGTTAATTTGTGATAAATGGTAATATGTATAAAATGCGAACTAATTTGGGTGCTGATATATATATATATATATATAGTAAGGCTTGGATGCTATGGATAGCATAGAGGGCCACCGTGCTACGGCTTAATATTCGAGTTTTCAAAATTCAAATGATTAATCCGAACCGTTCATCTTGTTCTCCATATTAATGTGTTTGGAGATCAAATTTTACATTTTTTGAAATTTCTCTACTATTTGTTTAGCTAGGTAGAAAATCACTTAGTCTAAAAAATTTTGCACTATTAAGATATTTGATTTTCTACTTATCTAAAAAAATAGTAAAAAATTTTCAAAAAATGTAAAATTTGGTCTCCAAATACATATTAATATGGAGAACAAGATGAACGGTTCGGATCGACCGTTTGGATTTTGAAAACTTGAATATTAAGCCGTAGCACGGTGACCCTCTATGCTATCCATAGCACCCAAGCCTTACTCTCTCTCTATATATATATAGAGAGAGAGTAAAGCTAATATGCACTTAAGTATACCAATGAACCCATACACTTTAACCTTAGGACCGTACGATTAGCTTTGAGATTTGTGTAGATTCTTTAAAAGTCGTGTAGCTTCTTTAAAAGTCATGATACACGAATCTCAAAGCTAATCATACGGTCCTAGGGTTAAGTGTATGGGTTCATTGGTACACTTAAGTGTATATTAGCTTTACTCATATATATATAGAGATGGGCTATGGTGCATTGCAATGCATAGGCCATGGTGTGCATTGAATCATAAATCACCGATTCAAAGTCCAAATGACCAATCCAAACCGTTCATCTTATTCTCCATATTAATATGTGCTTGGAAACCAAATTTTACATTTTTTAGAATTTTTTTACTATTTATTAAGCCACTTTGAAAATCACTGATCCAACGGTGACTGTTTGGAACAGTAAAATCAGAAGCCACCGTTGGATCAGCAATTTTCAAAGTGGCTTAATAAATAGTAAAAAAATTTCAAAAAATGTAAAATATGGTCCCCAAGTACATATTAATATGGAGAACAAGATGAACGGTTTGGATCGGTTATTTAGACTTTAAATCGCTGATTTATGATCCAATGCACACCATGGCCTATGCATTGCAATGCACTATAGCCAATCTCTCTCTATATATATATATTTTGTTCGAAAGCATTCATCATCTATATCTAGATGGAATGTATAGAATTTCTGACTTGTAAGATAGAATGATCGAGAAAAAACGGAACAAAATAAGAAATTAACAACAATTAACAGGAAAAAGGTTCAACCAAATTGAAATACCTCGAGTCTTTCAAATAATCTCATACCAAACAACCTAATGACAAAGCACCACCGCCATATAAAATGATGTTAACTACATATATATCTAAATCTAAATATCTCATCCAATTAGCAGATCATTTAATAGTACCGACTCGACCATTCCTACGCATACAAAAACTAACTAAAATTATAACGACTTCCACCCTCTTCCATTTAGGACTCCGTATCCAAATCCGTATCCGTATCCGGATCTTTTATGGATTTCCAAAAATTATCCGAATCCGGATTATCCGGATTCGGATAATTCCCGAATACGGAGCGAATATCCGCCAGATAATCCGGCTCCGTTTTCACCCCTAGTTTTAGTTCATTCAAGTTTGCAGCACAAAAAGTATTCTTTTAAAAACGGTCGCTCATCCTTCCTTTGACCCAGAGTATTATATCGGTGAAGCCCAAAACTGAATATGGGCCGAAAGCCCAAATACTTCTTTGTATGCAATAGCAATTGTACTCTTATTGCAACTTTTTACTCCTAACGGAAGAAAATAAAAAAAGAATTACAAGTTCAGTATTGGGCTTGTTCAAAAATGCAAGTTCCACCACAGTTTTCAAAATTAAGTAAATTTGAAAAAAAAAATTTATTTTGATATTGTATATACCTGCCTCATATCATATGAAAGCATCACGAATTGTACAGACTACAGATTATCAATAAAATTTGGAAAGAGTATAAATTGAAAACATTTAACTTGAAATGATGCTTCTGGTGCGTAACAGCTTTTGCTCTGAAAGCATTCATTGGTTAAAATTTCATGTGACAGTTCTTATCTGGCCGAAAGACAACAAAAAAAAATCAAACAAAGACAAAAAATCGGAAAGAAGCATTCACTAATCCTAACCTAATATGCGCCTAAACTGAAAACAAAATGGTAAATTATTTCTAATATGTGCGAATCCACCTAAGAAAGAAGCACCAACAGAGCTTCAATCCATAAAAAAAAAAGGATTCGATTAAATATGCGCCCCTGTCTGATCTGGAAGCAGATAGGTAAAATTTCAGCGACCAGTTATTCGAGGGCGACTGGATTTGATTCATAAAAGATAAAACTTGTTGCGAATAAGTTCAAGGAAATAAGAGCAGGTGAAATGTATTTAACATGAAATTTGAATTGGAAAGGAATGAGAAAGAGAAAAAACAGAGGCGGCGGATTTTGGGATTCGTCTGGTATTTATCTATATAGTATCTTGAGAGAACAAATTCGTAAGCGGGTTTTTCAATTCCAATTCGCATCCTCTGAGATATCTCATATATTGCGTGACTTTTTGGAAAATCTTAAGCATTAAAATACGTTCTGCACGCATCTCGAAGCTCATATAATACTGGCCCCCGCGCTACTTCCGAATAGGCGCCGGACACGTCGGTCACGTAAAAGTTGAGATATCTCAGAGGATACTTACTCTTTCAATTCTAGGGTTTTTGGAACGATCTGGATCCTCTGTGGCCACTCTTTAAGAAAATTCAATGTACCAGTTCTCCGACAACCTGACTAATTCCTCTTTACAGTTTTTCCAAGTGTAATTGTCGGTGCTAATCTCTCGCAATTGATTTTTTTTAACTAAATGACTAAGATCAACCTTATTTTTTTTATGAAATGTCAACAGCAAAAAAAAAACTATTTTCTATTATAGTAGAGTGAAAATGCACAATTAGTTTTGTGCTCTAATTATGCTCCTCATTCTTATTGCATTTTTAAAATTTAAACAGCTAATCTGAACCGCTTAACGTGATCTTCATATTAAAATATACTTGAAGACTATTTTTTTTTATTTTTTGAATTTTTTTTTTACGGTTTTTAGATAGATACAAAATTACTATTTTCAAAAGATTATGGACTATCCAAAACAATAATTTTGTACCTATTTAAAACATAGTAGAAATTTTCCTAAAAACATAAAATTTGATATCCAAACATATTTAATATGAAGATCATGTTAAGCGGTCCAAATTGACTATTCGAACTTTGAAAGGACAGAAAAAAAAAAATGTAGAGCACAAAGAAAACCAATGAAGCATTTTAAGTTTTAAACCCTACTTTAGTCAAAAAAAAAAAATGTTACAATAATCTGCGTACTAATTACTTCTAGTACTTCTATATATATGTTACTGATTAGAGTCAATTTTACATTATATATAACATTTTACTTTAAAATATATAATAAAAATATAATCTACATATTATATATTGAAATTAAATGGAGGTTAATTAACCATTTAACCCCATTGAGTTCACCATGTCCATTACATATTCTTAATGATCGATTTACTGCTGGAGCAATCAAAATTGGAAGGAGCCAAAAAATTTAATAAGATGGAACTAAATTTTTATTTTAAGGAATAACTTTATTATTATTTTGAATATATATTAAGTATATTTTGAGGAGGGCTCAAATGCACCTAAATTTTTGTGCACCCAAATGCACTCTATCTTTCAAATCTTTTTTTCTCCGTTTTCAAAGTCCAAATAGCCAATCTGAACCGTTAGATACGATATATATATTAAGATGTGCTTGGAGACCAAATTTTATATTTTTTGAAATTTGTTTACTATTTATTAAACCACTTTGAAAATCGCTGATCCAATGATCTAGAAAATGTAAAATCAGCGATTTTTAAAGTGGCTTAATAAATAGTAAAAAAAATTCAAAAAATGTAAAATTTGGTCTCCAAGCACATCTTAATATATAGATCGCATCTTGACTATTTGGACTTTGAAAACAGAGAAAAAAAATTTAAAAGATAGAGTGTATTTGGGTGTACAAAAATTTGAGTGCATTTGAACCCTCCTCGTATATTTTTGATAGAAAAAATTATGAGAAAACATAAAATAGTACATATTTTGAAAAAATTACAAAACAGCATAATTTTTTATTTTTTTTAATCTTAAATATATTTTTTACTATTTTCTTTCGCAAAAAAAATATATATTTTGAAAGTTTTTAAACCAGAGGACAAGTGCATATTCGAATTATATGTGGGTCCCCCACTTGAACAAATTGCCATAACTGGAAAACTAGGTACATAGGTTCAAAGTTCAAACATAATAAAAAGCTCCAGTTACTGTTAATTGCCTCAGATTTTATGTGATTCCTAACTGCCTCAGATTCATTGATGCAAGCAACCCCTAAATCAGAGCGCTTTCGCTCACATCACATAATCGAAAAGAAATGTATAATTAGCGCAAAATTAGCCAATGTCTGTAAAAAATTTAGTTGATCATGCATTCAGAACTTTGATTTAGCTGGGAAGGATGGATATTATAACTTGAACAAATAGATTATACCGTGAAAACAGGGGTTGTAAAATCATTCAAATACATCTCTAACAAGCCAAAACCTTGATCAACGGCGGTACCCTAACATGGGTCCTACTATTTTACGGTCCAGATTTACTGTCATCCGAGTAAACTCAATCCGGTGCCTATTTAGACTGTTGAGATCCCTTTAAGATTTGTGCTAGGTTAAAAGAATGGTCCAGATCCACTAATTCTAAAATAACGTGGCCCATTGAAGAGCTACTTACTAGTATATATATAGTATAGCTCCATATTAACAGTGTTTAGTTTAATTTAAATATCAGACGAGAGCTTGTTGGAAATAACTAGAATATTGTAGAAACTTTATGAACGATAATTGTAGAAATTTGCAATTTAATTTTCATACAGTGCATGGTTATTATAATTAGTTAAATATGCTAGATGTGAGTTTTCATGAAAACAAATTGTAAAGTCATACTGCCAAGTTTTTATTTTTTTGGAATACAAATGAAATGAAATCGCAAGCTTCTTACCTTCAAAAAGTTTTACAAAAATCTCTCAGTCGGATGTTGAATATTTAACCTCTCATACTGAATAAATTATATAAACCAGTATAATAAATATTAATTCTTTGAAAAATCTTAATTTGAGAGATCGATTAATGTGTCTATCGGTAGTTCGGTACCAAGCTAAGACCAGCCAGACCATATGAATTGCTATTTTTTTCCTTGTGAGATAAATATCTTTCTTTGGTTTGCGAGACTGAATGGTTGGGTTGAGTGCTTTGATTGATGGTACTCGTCCATACCATTTTCTTTTCTATTTTGGTACGCTAAAGAAAAATAAGTGTAGAGATCTATTTGGTTGTTTGTAAGGAAAAAAAAAGAATAGGGAGGTACAACAAGTGTAGAGATCTATTTGGTCTCCAATCATATTTAATGTAAATATCATATTGAACACATTAAATGGTCTGTTTGAATTTTAAAATTGAAGATGAAAATGTTGGAGTACGATTGAGGTATGAAGCAATGGAGTATTTGAGCCATTCTCTCTGTATATATGTCAATTAATGTTCAACTAACTACACATTACAAATTTTATAATTACAACGCGCGTACACATGAATACATAAAATGTAAAACCATTCACGATTCTTATAATTAAGCAAAACTACTACGGCCAATGATAATAGTAGCATCATACTCCTATAGAAGAAACCAGTCAGAACTATTTCTGAAGAAGTGCCCGACAACAACAAAGGTGATAGAGTAAGTAGCCAGAAACAAGCACGGTGATTGCTACCTTTGACATCGTCAATGGCAATTGGGCTGGTGGATATGCCTGGATAATGAAATTGTAGCAATGTAATGCTTTATGAAATTGGCTCAATGAAAAATGGTGGAATTTATAGGTAATGGTGGAATTTATAGGTAAGGTTTTTCTAGGATGGATTTCATATAAAGCCATAATAGATACATAAAAATAGTTATATATAATTAATAAAAGACAATTTTAAATGCCAAACACGGAGTGTCTGTTTTTATATATATTTCTAAATTTATTATTTACTTTTATTTAAATTTCTTTTATATGAAGTTTTAATTTTCAATTGTTATGTATTCCTAATTAAGGGTGGAAGACCAAAGCGGTGTCCACAATCTCAAATGGCAGACAAAAAATATTAATTCACAATAACAAAGTAGACACTTTTTGCGAGAGAAAAAACACATTTATAACAAGACTCCGTTGCAAAAAGTACTATCGCGAATAGAAAAACACATTTATGACGGTACTCCGTCATGAAAAATTATTTTTTATTCTCACGAAAAGTGTTTGTCTTTTGTAGTTAATGGTGTCCGCAAACTAATATTGTGGCCGTTTTGTCTGCAATTTATCACAGCTTGATCTTTCTGGCAATCCAATAACACATGTTAATTTATAGAATCTGAGTTTTTAGGTCGACGATAAACAACACATTTAGTATATACTATATACCACTGCCAAACTTTTTATAATACTTGATTCCAATTCTTAAATTTTTTTGGATTCTGCCTGTGTTTGAGGCCGACCAGTTCACTCCAGCACGAAGATCTTGGATTATCTTGAAAGGAAATCAAAATTCGTTCTTCTTTTCATCTTTTGGCAACTTTATGCACAGAAAATAAAATGAACGATCTTTTTGAGTAATCTTTACTCAAAACAAATAGCTTTGAGCTAGGGCTTACAGTAATTAATGAACGTCATAGTTTTATATCATGGATTTTTCTAAATAAAACGATTCATTAGCATCTTATTTCTTGACAATCATATATACATAGCACAACTAACATCATAATGAAACACCTACATTAAAAAGATAAAAGTAAACATCATAATGAGATACAAATGACATGGTAGAAAACATGCATGCCATATATGTGACTAGTTATTAGAACACACTAAGCACTTGAAGGAGAATTTCAGGCCCAACTGGACGACCAAGTAACCTTCACCTCTACAGCACCATACTTGCCATTAATTCTACCAGTGTTGCTTCCGGAAGCAGCTGCCGCAAAGGTTACCGATCCTTGTGCAATTGGGTCATTGGAGGAACTCGAGTCTTGGTTCGATAGATCAGCAACAACTTTGATTGAAGAAGTGAGTGGAACAACCACCACAGATCTTAGCAGGGGAATCTGTTGTTGAGGCTTGATATCTACATAATTTTTGTTGTCTTTGTTGAAAAGAGTAATGGTTTCATTGGAAAGTGTGTTGGAGGCCTTGATTGTTCTGTAGACCCCCTTGATCAGAGTAACCTGCACAGTTGCCGTCACCGCATTGCTATAAACGGCATAGCATACAGCTATCGAGCCATATTTACCCTTAACTTCCTCCCGTAAGGGTTGATTGTACACATTATCAGCAAAATAGTTCCATGTTATCTTCCCTCTGCTCATGTCATTCTTCGGGGAGCTCATGAGAGAAACATCAATGTAAAAGCTATCGAATGCTGAGATTGCTCTTGTTGGACCAGTAAGCGGAATGTATGCCTATGAGAGAAATTAAATTTAAAGTAAGTCTAGTAATTAATTTCTATTCGCTAAATAATAAAAGGTAATATAAACATGCTCCGCATTATAAAGTACCTCATTCAGAGCTGTGTTGTTATACCTTTTTTTTCTTCTAGATCATGAGGTACTTACTACCACTAATTACCTTTTTCTAATAATTATGTATCAGAATTATATTAATTTGTAGCAAAAATATGAAAAAGTAAACTAAGATGACACGTAGCCACACCTGCGGTTTGATGCTCAGGGAGTTCTCCTTAGTACGATCAAAGATGTATTGGGGGGTGCTCAAGCTGTCAACGACCTGGATCTTTCCATATAGATTACCAGGAATCTTTTTGTCAATATCAAGGATTTGCACCGAGAATATTTCCACCAGTTGCCGACCTTTGGAGGTCACCACTTCGCTTACTGCACTGGTGGTAACTGCAGGCTTTGGTGGTGTCTTGCTACTCCAAAGCACGAGACCTAGCAACCTTGCAGCATCTGGTGCATTGCTTATCCCAAGTTTAGCCAACTCATGGAAGGTCCCAAAAAGGTCAGATCGCCGCATCTCAAAAGAGAGCGCTCCCCAATTGCAGACTAGTTCAGCAATCATGGGGCTAATTGATGAGTCTGGTTTATTTGGATCGTGAATCCGGGCATACACAAAATCTGATACCGCTCTAAATCTAAGTGCCTCTGGTAACATTATCATTAGATTTATCAGGAATTGGTTGTTTTTTGCATTATTGTGGTCGAAATTGGGATGGGCGAGTGAGCTTATTGCACGGTCAAGTGAATTTCGACCTACTGTAGTATTTTGTACTAATAAATCTCGTTCAGTCGGATAGTCACTAGTATAAGGGAGTACGACTGTATTAGAAAACAAGGGTTTGCCATTATGATCAGGTTTGAATTCATACCACCTACCATTGGCCCCTTGAAAAGCAACCAGGTAGAGGTCACCATATCGGATGCGAACTGTGATCTGACTGTTACCGGAAATTAAAACAACATCAAACCATTTGTCACGACCGTCTTGCTCTTGCATGAGCATCGGCACGGTTCCTGCATACCTAAGGGGGTTGTTTGCACTGGCCAAGCGTTTGCGAAGTTTTTCAATGAAGCTGTTATAACTGCCTGCTTCTCTGGTCACATTAAAAGTCTCATCAAATTCTGGTTGTTTTTCTGCATTAAAGAAAACAATATTGTTATACAAGAAATTTTCTTTTTATATAAACTGTAATATTTTAATTTAAAGATAAATGCTTCAAATATGAGCCTTGGTTGGTCCAGGAGATAATGTATGCTACAGCAAGGCAGCAATGGCTTGGATGGCAAGTGTTTAAATTAATATGTATAGCTAGCAAGAAATTATATATTATGTTGGTAATATATATCTAGATCACAACATAGATATTTCTGATAGATATTGCCAATATACACAAATATTACTGCTACAAATATTGTGTAAATATTTTTGCATAAAATAACTTTAATATCCATACCAGTAAACTCTATTGAATTATAACTGACGTCCTATAAAACCAACGGTCTAAGATTTTTCAATATTCTAGAATATTATCCAACGACATATAATAAATAATTATCAAGACCAGTGTATATATTTGTACAAAAAGGTGGACCTCGGTACAAAAAAATATGGATAGCAATTATTGAATGATTAAATTAATTATTTTAATTCGATGATTAATCTTGAAAAGGATATTATTACAATCATACAACTTAACGATGTCTAGCTAGAATCAAGTATGACTAAACATGAAAATTAATGTTTTATATTATAATTAATATTTAAGTGTTATAAATAAGGATTATAATAATTTCTCAATTATTACAATCCATATTAAAAAATTTACTACTTAAAAATGTGTAAAGGATTTGCTGCCAGAAACATATCCTTAATTTATCCGATAGTTCAAATGAATTTTATAATTTTATTCTCCAAAGAATAGTATGCTGGAGAAAATATCTTGTGCCAATTGATTTTTGTCACTCTCCTATAATAAATATTTGTTTGACCAAATGCTTCTTCGTTGCTCATCCTTGTTCGTTGCCCTGGTTCACCGTGGACCAAATACTTTCCCATTTATATACTAAGTGGAACAATACACCAAGTCCATTTAAAAATATGTAGGCGTTAGCCTTTCTCCGTTTACATTCTTCCCAAATCGACAACAAACCCAAATTGACGCCAAAAAATGTAGAATCGGACCCAAATAGAAGAGAATCGACTCAAATCATAAGAATCTGACTGATTGGGAGAAAAAACTCGATTGAATCACCTGAGTCAATCCGAATCAAAACCGATTTTCAACAGAAAAAACGTTCGGGCAGAAAACTCGGTTAAATCTTGGCTCGGACCCAACGATACCGTTCCGATTTAATTTCCAAGCCATGACTACAATTACTCACATATAGAATTTGTTTTTACCAAAGGCCGACAATGCAACATAAATAGAATTTTGAAGTGAATTGCTTTCAACAAAAATAATTTATAAATGAAGTGCGATAGTACCAGTAACCATTTTGGAAGAAGCCATGAGCATGTAAATAGTATCTCTTTTTTGTTTGAAACCTTCGGAGAGACTGCCAAGTAGATCTCTCTCTTTTGTATGAAATATAAAAGCTTGGTGGTTAATGTTTATGTAGGCTTTGCTACTGGGTTTGGTGTTTTATTTGGTTACACCAAATAAAAAATAAAAATAAGCCTTAACAATTCCGTTGTAAACTTTGTATTGGAGAGAGATAGTGTAGAATTGAATTCAAATTCTCACACTGCGCTGTCGTGCGCCAAGAGGACTAACTTTAGAAGATAGATAGTGGAGATATTATAGGATGGAGATGGGAAGCAAATGCATTCAATTCTTATACTGCGCTGTCGTGCGGGTCCAAGAGGACTAACTTTAGAAGTTTATCACTCCTAGAGACCACCGTCAGTGATTTCTTACACGGATCCTACAAATTTATTGTAACAGAGAACCTAGGATTGAAGTAAATGGCGAGACTAATCAGCCCACACATAAGGGTCAGGAGAGGAATCTAAGTAAAAAGAACAAAGCTACGTGTCATGTGTTTACCATAAGAGAATTTAATAAGCACAAATTCAAAAATATATCGAATCGACTTTAAACGATAAATTAAAACTGTTGAATTAAAATTCATGTACTTATAAGTGATGCATGTATATACAAAATTTTAAAAGTTTCGAATTAATTTAATACAAGATTAAGCGGTCAAAGAAATAATAAAATGTTTTATATATTTATTTTTTATTATTTATTTGACCGCTTAACCTTGTAGCAAATTAATTTATTTATTTTATATATTTATTTTTATTATTTATTGATTGCTTGATCTTGTAGCAAATTAATTCAAAAGTTTTAAAATTTTACATGTATAAACATTACTTATGAAGTACATGGATTTCAACAGTTTAGATTTGTCGTTTGAAGCCAATCCGATATATTTTTAAAGTTGTGCTCACCAAATTTCCTTGATGAGCACATCATACCCTATGAATGTACCAGAAATTATAGGACGTTTAAGGAAAATTGAAGCGGTACGCTTTCATTGGATGATTTTCGTTGCTTGATCAAAACTTACCGACCGAATAAACAAATTTGTAAATATTTTGTAAGAAAACATGGTGGAGAAACGGGATGACTGGTTATAAATCCATGGCGGTAGTAGTTGTAGGTTGACTGCCAACAGTAAGTATTGATTATCCTGAGTGATGATTTTTTTTTTTAAGGATAAGTATTGATTATCCTAAGTGATGTTTGATGGTGAACTAAATAATAGAATAATGATATTAGGTCTTAACTATTCTGTTAAACATGATTTAATTGAGTTGGATTAAGATAAAATAATTTAATTTTTAAATTAGTTTAAATTGACCTAAATTAACCTAGTAATTTAATTTTATTTAAGTATGAGACTTAACTCTTCATGTTTTATTATTTCAAACATTTTTAAGAAATATAAATACCCAATTAATTTTGATTCCATTTAAACAAAAAGAAACTTTTAACTTTTAACTTTCTAAATTAACAAAATATACAATTTAGAAAATAATTAAATAAAATATTTTAAAACATGTACTACAAATAAATAAACTTTTACTTCAGCAAGCCAACATATTTTTTGACAAAATAAATTGTACACATATAAATTAGAATTAAACAAACTTCACTAAATGTAATGTGCATCTCTAGGCTAAAGAATTATATTGGACGCATCTCATTTTCTTGTACAATTTCTTTCAATCAAAATAGAAAAAAAAACACGAATAACACTTTTATTGTTAATATTACAAATTTTGTAGGACAAAATAATATGTGCATAAACTAAGTCCTTATCTCGTTCAAAACTGTATGTACCCGTTAAACTTTAGCCTAATTTATCTTAGAAGCATAATTTTTTTGGACAATAAACAAATCCTATTTTAATAATTGAAGCAATCCAATAAAAATTTTGGAACATAACAAATCTAATTTTTGTGATTATTTTTCTTATTTGTTTTGAATAATTTTAGGATATTTCTCTAAACTTTTTATTTATAACAAGAGATCCTCCGAATTTTTATTTTGTAACAAGTAATTTTCTGGCTTTTTATTGGTGTGATAATTATCTCATAACTCATATGAAAAAAAAAAGCGAGAAAATAATTAAACAATGTTTATAAAAAAATCACATACATTATTAGTATATATTTAGTACATACAAAACAATTGGTGCAATTGGTGCACTTCTATTGATTTATTTTATTACTATCGTGAGATCATTTTGTACTTGTAGGTCCAATTGGTGCACTTTTATTGTTTTATGTTATTACTATAGTTAGATCATTGTTTTTTCCTTTTAGGATTATATATAGAAACCCTATAAGCGGCAAATAGTCAAAGTCGCCTCCAAATTGAGGCCGAACCACTCAACCAGCGAATCAGTTTGGATTCGATGATTATTGAATCTAAAGTGGTTCCAACAAGTTCTTTCACTATTGAATATTTAGTTAAATATAAACATAAATGAACGATTCTTTTTGAATTTCAGAGAACCATTTGGGTCACTCGTAGAAAACCAAGCCCAGTGGACCCAGACAGCCACCGAACCCCAAATCTTGTGTGGAGCGAAAGAGGACCAAGAGGGCCTGGTCTGCGCACTAGCTGGTCGGCCTAGACCGTAATGCACCACCGAAAGAACCAGAACCATAACAAAAACCGGGTCTAGAAATCATTTTCCTCTGACATAACTCAATTTTTGGGTTTAGCTTAAAACCGTCCGATCAGAATCCTCTTAGATGTTAACTATTTGCTGATTTGAATCGGACGGTAAGGAGCTGAACTCAAAATTTGAGTTAGCTCAGATGTAATAATTCCCAAAAACCAAAACCTTTGGTTTCTGAAGAGTACCGACGAGGCGGCTGATTCAGGCCGATGCGGGGAATAATGGCGAAGAGGTGGATAGCTATAGTCTTGATCATCAGAAGTAGAGGAGATGAGGTGAGATGAGAGGTCAATTCTCACTTTTTTTAGATGTGCTCTGATGGAGGAGGTTGTCGATGGGGGTAGGCCGTAGGCGACTGGCGACCCCTTTAGGCTTTTGTTTTTGAGGAAAAGAGTGGTGAAATTGTGTGGCTGAAGAAGACGGAGAACAAAAAGATAAGATCACATTGTTATCTATTTTCTCTCATATTTCCTTATTATGTCAAAATAATAAATGCCACGCGTGACAGGAAAAAAATAATCAGTAACAGTAAACATGGTAAAAACACAGTTTAACTTGTACAACAAAGTGTCAAGTTTACAAAGCAATTAAGACAGGTATGTATGGAAATGGAAATGGAAATGGAAATACTCAATTGCTCATTCATTATTACAGAGTTTCTTGATCACACACGCTAGTGGTTGATCGAGTGCAATATTTTTTAACAGAAGTAAGATTTATTTATATATATTGCCGTCAAATACAGTTTTCTCTAGCCTTGGGCACGATGAGAGGATATTTATGCATAGATCATTTGCAGCATCTGTACAGTGTCGCCACCTGCATTGGCTCATTACAAGTCGGGCAGCGCATGTCTCTCCTAATTAATGCAGGATTGCCAACTATCTCAAGTTCGTGGCAGTGCTGCTCCTTCTTGTTCCTGAGATCTTTCAGCCATTCACTGAGCACTTGAAGGAAGTTCACAGTGGTCACTTGACTTTTCCACTGCTCTAATTTCGAAGATATTACTTTCAGGCCACTGGTGAAAACGCTGCCTCTGAAGACAAGAATATGGTCAGCATTCCCGATAGCAACCCAGGAATCGCGGCTTTTGTCGAAGGTAAGCAAGGAGGATGTCCATGAGAGGAACTCTTCTGAGACATCGCTGAGATCATGTGTACTAAAATGCAGCACATATTTCTGCACACGCTCCCAGAACATGGTTGAGTTTGAGTACTCAAAACTGTACCCCAATTTAGCCTCTCTGAATGCCCTTACCGTTGCTTCTGCTGTTTCCTTGTGATGAGTGTTTCTACCAACATATGCTGTCTCTACCTTGATATTCGCTGCCTTTGTAACTGTCGTAAGTAATTGAACCATACTTTTACACCACTCGATGTCGTCCCCTCCATATAGGCATACGTATTGATCCTTGCTCTTTATCTATAATTATATTGAAATGTGGTTTGTTAGTACAATTTCTGGAAACAGATAGTGGGGGGTGAAAATTGTAATTTTTTTTTTCTTTTTTCCAAAACATACCAATTGGGCTAATGTAGTCTCAACCTCTCTTATTTGTAAATTCTGTGCAACAAAAGAATAAAGAAGACGGAGGAAGGGCGGGAGCAGTGCCATGCTTACTGGTAAATTCTGTGCAACAACAGAGGGCAGCAGCAAAACAAGCCCTCAGGAAATCAGAAGTGTAGGGTGACAGTTTAAGTTTAGATCCTCCAATTGTCCAATTTCTAAGAAGTATAGGGGTTGAAGGGCTTTTTTCTCAAATTTCTGACTGAATAAACTCACAGTAGACAGTACTGGTAAAACTCAGAGGGAAGCATCTAATGGCTAACATACGGGGATGTCTCAACAGTTTTCGGTAAAAACCAGATCCAAAAAGATGGAGTAGGGACTTCTCCTCACTTACTGGTAATTGAAAGTGGAGTTGTCGGATGGAGAAAGAAAAAGTTACAATTGGGTCCCTCAATTCTTTATCTTTTTTAAGTGGAAAGATGTGGGTAGTTAGAAGTTTTCCACTTTCTTTAAATAGGCATTTTAATTTTTAGGTAGCTTCTAGTTGTTGTTTTCTATTAACGTTTCTGTTATGACAATGTAATTTTTTTGGATGCTTTTAATTAATATACACCTACGGGTTTCTCATAAAAAAAAAAAGTCACCTCTCGACAAATAATTATTTGAATGAAATTGTTCGGTACATACCCATTGAGATATTGTTGCATCAATTTGTACAAGCAGAAATTGCATTCCCTTGGAGATCTTTGTGAGAAGCTGGATCTCATGCTCCGGGGTGAAAGGGAATGCTTCTTCACCATACAAGTGTAGCATGAGCAGTGCATTTTGACGCACCACCTGTCCCCTTTCATCCAACACCACTAACATCGGCTTCCCGGTGAATCCCCAATCCTTCTGAAGCAAGTGAACCAAGCCACGATTCACTTGCAATACGGCCTCATATGTCAGTGTGTACCATGGCATTTTGGAGATTATCGCATTGTACCTCTTCTCATCGATGATGGTCTTCTGATCAACAATAGGAACCCACATGATTTCATAACCAAATCTAGTATGGGTATTGTTGTAAAATTGTTCGAGGAATAACAGATCCTCTTGGAAGGTCTCAGTTGCAAAACTAGAATAGAGGATCAGCACTTTTCTGTCCTGGAAGAAGCGTAGTGAGGTTGATACCTTTGTTCCAGGGTTGTAGAGGATATTGCTGTCAATGCTGGAGTTGATAAAATAGTAAAGGATTTCCATGTTGCTTGCCGGTGGAAATCGAAGGAAACCTAAGAGTTCTTGATAGTTTGATGTTACTTGTATTTCCTCTGTAAAAAATAGAAGTCACCAAAATCAGAATTATATAACCAAAATTATAATTATATATGCCATGTGATGAATTTAAATGCTGTTAACTACACTTTCAGCATCTTATTGAGGATTTAATTTGCATAAGATTGTAAAACAAATTTGTTTTCTGGTCTCCAACAAACTATTTATCATGATAGGACAAAGTACATGCTTGCCCTTTCATTTCTGGGAAATCTTCACGCTGACATAATACAAACTTTATCTTTATGTACCCGGTTGATTCATCTTTGTATAGAAAATGAAAAGTGGAAGTTGGCTAAGAAGCCAGAAATAAGTCAACAAATAAACACTGAATGAATTGGCATTTTACGTAAACAATATTGTTTCCAGTATGAAGTTAATTTATTGTTCGAGCACACACCTTCACGCTTACGGTAGATAGTAATGCGAGTAGTCAATTGCTTATAGTAATATCGTATCTTCTGGGTAGAAACTGCCAGTTCTGACTTTTCATTGAGGCTTAAAGTGTACCTGAATTTAGGGAGAGTAAAAGGGAGGGTATTGTAAACTTAGCTTAGCATCTTAATATTTATCAGAAAGAATACAGGTAAAAATGCATAATTATGAAAGAAATTTTTCCTTTTTTTCATCTAGGAAGGCAGCAGTTGTTACTATTTGTGAAACGAACATAGATCACAAATAGATGAAATAGTACCTGAAAGATACTGCATATATAGTACCAGTTGCATTTAAAAATGTTCTAAAAATTACAAAATTTTGATAACTTACCCACTGCAGAGGTCGCTGACAGTTAAACCACAGTGGATTACAGTTTTAATCATCCAATATATAATCTCATTAATTCTAATTTCAGAGAGAATGTTGTTCCATGAGCGAAAACCCTTGAGTTCCATGATGTAGTACACAACACCAAGGAGAGTGTTTATGATGTCTTTGATAACTGGTATCTGAGATTTCAGAGTGTTCTCGCTCTCGAGGGTGCCTGTGACTTGCTTCAGAAGCACCAATGAGTTGATAAATTTGTCGCTTTTATTTGTATACTGATTAACGGTTACCATGAAATCTCCGTAGCGTATTGCGAAGGCCGCAAGCACAAGAACAATCTTGGCATCTGGTGAATAGTTGGAGAGTAAAGCCAGCAGTGAATTTGCCCTTTCATGGGCACTACCTTTTTCTGGACAATCATATGATATCTGCATCCAATCATTTTATCAAGTACAACAGCAATGAAAAAATAATGATATTAATTACAAAAATATTTAATAAAAAACATTGTTAATTATTAACTACCTCGCAAGTGATTTTGTGGATGAGTTGGCTCAGACCAGGAATCTTTGTACTTGTTTTCTGTTGCAGTGCTTGAGAGTCAAATCTGATGGCTCTCTGTTTCGATTCGGCTTCCGACTTGTCCTAAAAGCATATATAGAAGCAACTATAATTAGCATAAAAGACCCAGTTGTTAGATGTTCTGGTAAATTGAATTGACAATATCAGTGTTTATTTATTTGCAAAACCATATCAATAAAAGATCAGTTGAATGGGCCCTTTCCATCTAGAGAAAAGTATCCGAAATTTTTTATTTTTACCATCTTAAAGAAAAAAAAAAAGTTAAATCAAATAACCACAATTTGATAAGAATTTTATTTTTAACATGGCCTCAATTTCAGACTGTGGACAGAAATTGAGTGTCTGCAATTTGAAACTCGGACACATCTTTTTTTTGTAGTCAAAACAATATATAGCGACAAGATCACTGTTGAAATGATTTTTTTGGTCAAGTCCGCTAAAAATCAAAACTTTGAGCAAAAAAATAAAAGGAAATGTGTCCGCAAACAGTGGCCGTCGCAAAAATAGAATTTATTAAAATTCGTGATTATTTGTTTTATTTTTTTTAAATAGTTAAAAGAAATTTTTTGTCAGCAGTATTACTTAACCAACTTAGTTAGTATGTAGAGATTATTCTCTATATTGTAAACTGTGGAGCTATTTTGTTTCTACAAATTTTAGAAACATATAAAATTATTCGTCAATAATCAATGAATCCTCAATATTTTTATTTATTACCGTGATAAATTGATAATATGATAACTTCCTTAAATCTACATTAACCTCAGTGTAACTATATTTTTCAATTAATAAAAAATAGCACCTCTGTATTAGAACAGAGGATACAGTAACTTTAGGGGATTTATTTTTTCTTTTTTTAAGAAAAACAATAAGGGTGCTATATTTATTAGGGGGATGTGTAGGTGCTGGCCAATTAATTGAATGGTTGATGATAATATTCAATATTGTAATGATGAATAATAAGCATGTGGATAATCCGGTAAATCCGTGATCTTAAAGATGCACATGGCATTAAAAAAAATCAAGAGCTATATTTTTTAAGGGGTAATTTCACATATACCCCTCAAAAACTTTAAAATTATGTATCCCCCTCTAAACATTGAAATTACGTATTTCTCCCTCTAAACTTTCAAAATTCACAAATTTACCCAATTTATTGTCTTTTATTAAAATTAATTTTAAATCAATAAAATATCAATTTTATCCTTTATTGAAAGCATAAAACATTTGTATTTTGTTTACTAAAAATGTTGATCTTATAAGATACCTATTATACCCTTATAAAATACCCATTTTCTTAACATGGTACAATTTTTTTTTGCTTTTAATGAAGGGTAAAATGAGTATTTTATAAAGAGTTTCAATAGTAAAAAATAATAAAATAGATAAATATGTGAGTTTCAGAAGTTTAGAGAGGAAATATGTAACTTTGAAGTTTAGTGGAGGAAATATATAACTTTTAATTTTTTGAGGGGGCATACATGAAATTCCCCCTTTTTAAAAAAAAAAAAATATTTAGGATTGTTTGTATTGTTTATGGTATGACTGTAATTATACAATAAATATTGATTAATTTTCCTTGCTCCCTTTTTCATTCTATTATGTACATACACTTGAATTAACAAATCATACAGTAAATTCGAAATTTCACCTTGACAATGTCCTCGACGAGTTGTAGAAGAGGCTCAACGTCAAGGCTGATGGATGCTGATCCATTGTAGTTACCAGAGATAACTTGTCTCTGTGCATTTGTATCGGCGGAGTAGTTCCGTGAAACTGCACTGACATAGTTGGATGATACATCTGAGTTGAAGCCGATCTGACCGTCAAATACGGCCGTACAAACAATTCGACTTTTGAGGGGTTGAAGTTTGATTGCCGCTGCTGCACAGTGTACCAAGTTGGATGAGACAGTGCTCAAGGAAAAGGAAGCCATTGATTGAATAAATGTTGCAATGGTGAATTCAGATAGTGTGGGAAGAGAAGGGAGAAGGTACTTAGATGCCAGATCTGTGGCTTCTGACTTCACAAGCGTGTTTCACATGGTTGTTAATTGCATCCATTTTCACAGTTTCATTTGTTGACATTCTGACAGGAATTAATTAATTGTAAGAATTTGGACCACTTTACAGAAGTGAGGTCTCCTTCTTTAAATTTCATGTAATAAATATCCTTAAGAAGATCATGAAATACTCTGTTTTTTTTTGCTTTTGCTTTTGCTTTTGAAACGGTATACATGCAAATGCAATTAAATTAAGCTGCCTTTAGATTTAAAATCGGCAAGGAAAGAAAATAAAAGAGGAAATTGACTACAGTTTTCCATTTAATGAGCTTTGACCTTCTACCAGGAAAAAATTTGTAAGAATTTTATATGATGTCCATATAAGATTGCAAATCCTCCTAATTGCAGATATTAAACCCAATAAACCCCCAAAACTTTAATGAGAAAGTGGGGTAAATGTTGTTAGATTTTTCATTTTTGTAATTGCCTTTATTTTGAATATCCATGAGTTGAACTGAAATTATATAAACATTCCATGATGGATTGAAATTAAGGCTCCGTGAATATTGAATGGAACCCAGTAAAATTTTTTTTTTTGAAAGCTTGACAGAAGCTGTCAAGTGTGGAACCCAGTAAAATTAAAAATATATATTATTCATAATTGTAAAGTTCAATGCAAATCCGGAATGAATTGGGTTTTGTCCAAAGCGCTTTGAACAAATTTGATCCATAAACAGATTTAGACCGTCTCATTTGTGTTAAAATTTGTACAAACATATTAAAACTTAATAAATTTAAATAGTCATGTGTAATCTATACCCTTCATATGAAATTTGACACCAATCAAACGGTTTAAACCCGGCTCTTTAAACAAAAACCTCATCCAATTCGGAAATGTGCTTCACATTTTCTGACAAGTACTGGTGGTGGTCTTACAATAGTTCTTCTGAGCTGTCGTCACCGGCCCCTTTCCTAATTAAAGTTTAATTAATTTGGACAGAATTAGATAAGGTCCAGTGATACTATTAAATTTGATATAAATTATGGGCCAACAGGCCTTCTTCAAAAAAAGAAAGAAAGAAGGAATCATTTTTGATAGCCCAATTCAATTGCCAATTCGGCTTCTTTTAAAAGAATTTGGAACAGATAGCGAGGAAAGAAAAGTTGCTTGAAAGTTGCCCTATAATGTGGAGTTAGATTAATATAACATCAGTGTCATTTTAGTCTATATAATACTAACTTTAAAACCTATTAAATCGATTTTGAACGACTAATTCAAACCGTTCAAACTAATTTACATTATGAGTGATGCGTTTACATACATTTTTTTTTTAATATTTTCAAGTTATTTTAGTATCAAATCAATCAGTAAAAATATTAAAAATGAATGTATTAAAATTAACTTAAAAATTCACACATTTGACCGCTTGACTTAATACTAAATGAACTCAAAAAATTATAAATTTTGCATGTAAACGCACAACTAATGAAGTAGATCGGTTTGGATTTACCGTTTGAAGTCGATTTAATTGGTTTTAGAGTTAGTGTTATATAGGTTGAAATGACACTAATGTTATACTAGCCAAACTCTATAATATGTTCTTCTCTCTACAAGAAATGGAGATACGTTGTGTCAAGGGTGAACCAAAAATTTTTAATTGAGAACTGAATAAAGAAGTTTGATGTAATTTTATTTTATAAAGAACATTCATGTTTGCTAGAATTGTCTTCTCAGGAAACTACTACTAATAATAATTTATTAAATATAATTTTAACTAAATTATTATGAAAGCATCTCGTCTGTTGTAGGCTTGTAGCCTTTGGGGTCGGAGCAGCTGAAGAAAAATGATTGATTTATGGACTTATATTTTAAGCCCAATATCGTTGGGCTAGAATGGCCATATCCATGTTCGTTTCTACGTGTACGTAGCTTGGTTAGAATTCCAGTTATATAAATAAATTCCACAATTATTATATATTTTATTTATATGAATAATTGTGGAATTACTCAATAAAAATTATAGTTGTGAAACATATTGGCAATAAGAAGCCGAAGGAGGGATATTCAGCTGCAAATAAAACTTTATATTTCGTAATTATCTTACAAGTAACATATACGTACATAGGAGTTATTAATCTTATCTGATAGGTGATGATTGTTTCGTTATACCCATATATTATTTATAAATTAATGAAATTTTTTCTTATCTGTGCAGCTCGTCGTCCAAACCAAATAATAGTAAATAGTTCTGAATTCTGATGGCCATCCCTAGGTAGAGAAAATCTACGGTGACAGTTGGTTGAGAGCTATGTACCAATAGAATTCATCGTGCATTCGTGCCTGTAATCCAGTGCTAGTGTGCACATCAATCCCTCAAAAAAAAAAAAAAAGAAAAAAAAAAAGGAGTTTACACATTAATACTAAAACACAAGATTTTGACTTCAACTCAAAAAGGAAAAATAAAATTTCCAAGCATCTAATTATTTCTACAATCAAGCCACGAGTTTTTCAATCATATTATACAAATTATATTACATCAATCGATATGATCATGTAAATCATGCACCACACAATAAATATACGAAACCTCGTACAATTAAAACGAAAAATAAAAGCAAGTAATTCACTCCAATGCAAATTAAACCACTCAAAAGAAAACAGAACCTAACAACATTACTTCCAAACTATTTAGGTTGTAACAACTTAATTTCAAGGGTAGTTAATTCCTGAACTAAAGGTAGCACTAGGATCAACAATTCCTGCATGGTATAAAAGAGCCCACAAATGTGTGATGAACTCTCCACCTGATTCCAGCAACCTCAAATGCTCTGCAACTTTTCCAGATGGAGCAAGAAAGACTATGAACTCTGACCAAAATTCTGCCATAATCTTCCAGCGACGGGCATTGTCGGATATCTCCATTAATTGCCTTCCCAGATTCATTGCCTCATGAATCACTTTGTTGCCAGTATATTCCTTTTCTATCATCAAATCATACTGGTCTTGAGGATTTTTTGCTTCACGGAAGAACTCTTTGGTCTCTGAGAGTATTGCCCGAAAAAATAGTTTTAGCGAGAAATTACTTTCTGGTAGCATGTCGGGATGAAAAACCATCAAATAAGCGCAGTAGTTTGACAAGTGGTTGGCAACTGAGCGGTGAGGTTCTATTGATTCGTTGTTTCCTCCATCTTTTACTGGACGGATATCACATAAGCTGGTAGCTATGTGCCATACTATTAGGGTATGGAATTCTGTTTCTAGAGTGCACATCTTTGCTAGATCAGTTTGAACACCATTCCTCACTAATGAAGCAACTCCATTAGTAGGAGGATTACCCTTCAGTGATCGAAGAGAGCTGAGGATTTCTTTCTTCACATCTAGAGACAATACAACTGCTTTATGTTCTTCCATCCCTCTTGGAGCTACTTTTTGTGGTGACCATCCCCACTTTGAATATGGAAATAAGAAGTTTACCCATGGCCTGTTGTCGTTGTGTAAGAAGTTTACCCATGACCTGTTGTCGTTGTGTCTGTTGTAATTTTTCAGGAAAGAGTATTGCCCGATTTTATTGTTTAATATGGAGTACCTCCATGTGCAAGGAAGAGCTAATACCTATGGCAATATTAGAAAATAGAGAAGGCACATAATTAGTTTTGTTACTAACCAAGCAAGTTATTAAAATAAGAAGATAGATAGATAGACAGATAGGTACGGCACCTTATAATAAAAGGATTGGCGGGGCAGCATCCGGCTTTTTATATTTTGACAAATCAGTACGACTTTTGTCCAATCAGAAAATATGTAGGACAGAGTTTCCAATGCCTCCATGACTGTGATCATGATGAGGAGAATATTTGTTATGGTATAATCAATGTTGTGGTGGTGGAACTTGTGGTTGCTTCTTAGGTAGTGGGCTTTAGGATCATCATGTCTCAGGAATGCTTTATATGAAATCCACACAGATACTCCAAACATTCCAGTAAGCAAAAGCACATGGAATATTGGGAAACCCATTGCAAATATAAGAGGATACCTTGTATATAATAAATCACGGAGAAAACCGATCTCCATTCCAATTACCCTATAGACCCTCTCATCATCATCGCCTGAGAGAAGCCCATCAAATACAAGTCGCCTTGTTTTCTCCTGTTTAGCTTCTGCTGTCGGATAGTTGAAATACCGTCTTTTGAGCAACTTGAAAAAGGCAAACGACAGGCATACATCCTTTAGCCTATTGTCTGTGTCGATGGAGGGGTCTAGAAGCCGCTCATTGCAGCTCCAGACCTTCTCCAATGTGACAACACTTTCTGGCAGCTCAACCTCCGCACCGTACTCTGGGCCTTCTATTTGCCCTTCACCCATCACAAGGTACTTGTAGCCTCTCATGTTTGTAGGATCTATTTCTTCATTGGGTTTATGTTGTTGATGCTCAATCTGCATGTAATCAGCTATCAGCTTTGAATTATTGACACCAAAAGCCCTTTTCACAACTTTATGAGATACAAGGCGAAGTAAGAACTTGATGAGTGAAATTGACCAAAGAATCAATAGCGGGAGGTGGTATCCCGTGGCATCATCATTTCTATTTATGAAAGCACCCACATAAAGAACATTAAACAAGGGGACAATTTCGCTTAAAAGCCAGCTAGCGCCCGGAGAACAAGAGGCAGTCGATATGGTGATGACATTTTCATATGTGATGGTAAGTACCACCAGCCAGATCAAGTATAGGTTGTTGCTGTATGGGGCTGTTGATAGTTGACTTGTACAATAACTGATCAACCAGGTGAGGGAACGACTGTCGTCCGGCTTTATGAACTTTACAAGGATCCAGTTGCTGTGCCACAGCCGGAACCTTGTAACAGCAATGATGTAATTCACAAACAGAATAAGTGCAATTACGCAAGTGAAGGTTGCTGCGTTTATCTTATAGGCTTTGTGACTGATGGGTAAAAACCCATCAATATCGGGCACCTCCGCTGGAGATGGAGCGGATTGATTATCCATACTTTGCTTTGCTACTTGTTATTCAGTGTTGTGTGTGATTCTCTGGATTTGGATAATTGGATAGGTGGGTTGAGTGAATATAGAGAGGCATATATGCATGGATATATATAGGAAAAAATGAGTAAACCTACCGGCTTAAGGGTGCTTAAAAAAAGTCATGACCCATAAACTCGTTTGTATTCAACTCATCAACAACTTGAGTTCATTGACTCGGTTGTCTTGCGAGTTGAATCCAAATTGGCTTCAATTCGGTTCGGAATCAACTGGTTGACACATTGACTTGGTATATTATGTAAAGTTTTAAATTTGTACTATTTTTTTTGTCAGATTTTGTTTCATTATGTAAAGTCCTAAATTTGTATTATTTTTTTTGTTAGATTTTTATTGGTAACTTTTAATTTGATAAACTATATACTATTTACAAGACACGAGATGACTCGAGTTGTTCGCGAGTTGAATCTAAGTTGCCCTCACTCGGACTCAACTCAGCTAATGAGCAGCCCTAGTTAGTGAGCATAACTAGGGGTGTCAATGACACTCATTTACCCTATCCGTATGGTATTAGATAAGATGAATATGAGTCAGTTTTTCTTTTCGTTAGCTTATTAGGCATGGGTATGAGTAATGATTTTTTCTGTTAAGTTAACGGGTATGGATACAGGTAAAAGCTATTTTGTATATGTTGGATAATTGATAATAATATAAAATAAATTATATATACATATATACATATTATATTATGAGTAAGGCTACGATGCTAATGCTTGCATAGAGGGCCTCTATGCAAAGGCTCAATATTTGACTTTTTAAAATTCTAACGGTGGATTGGAACTGTTTATCTTGTTCTCCATATTAATATGTGTTTGGAGACCAAATTTTATATTTTTTGGAATTTTTTTACTATTTTTTTAGATTTATTGAAAATCGTTATTTTTTTTATGGTCCAGATTTGCTGAAAACAATGATTTTCTAAAAATCTAAAAAAATTTCAAAAAATATAAAATTTGATCTCCAAACACATATTAATATGGAGAACAAGATGAACAGTTCGGATCGACCGTTAGGATTTTGAAAAGTTAAATATTGAGCCTTTGCATAGAGGTCCTTTATGCAAGCGTTAACACCGTAGCCCTACTCTTATATTATATTATATTTATTTATTTTCTTGTTTTCCATATCATTGTATCCACGCTAACTAAGCTAATGAGGAAATTATATTATTAAAAATGATATCATGATAAAGTGTATGTTTTTTTTGTTGTAAGAAGAATATTATGTTAAATATATTATTTTTTTATTTGAATGTTTTGTTATTTAGTTAATGAATTGAATTTGTCAGAAGAGATATAATTTTTTTCAGCTTTGTAGAAAAACTATTAGTTATAATTGATTGCATATTTGTATTTTGGTTTTTATATTAGTAATTGTGATTGTATATGTATGACATGATGAGTTTTATGGTTTATTTGTAAATATAATAAAACTATTATATTAGTATCATTTGTTATTCGCCCGCTATCGTTTCTTTACCCACTAATTTTAACAGGTATGGATAGAGTAGGGTAAGACAAATTCTTAATGAGTAAGAATGATAGGTTATGGATAAAATCAATTCTTAATAGGTATGGACCGGTATGAGAATACTTCCATCCTACCCTATTGTACCCATCACTCGTAAATTAAAATTTTCAAACTCTTGCATGTATGCCATCACTCGTAAATTAAATGTACCAATCTGATATATATATTGTTATTTTGTACCGTCTGATTATATACCACAAATGAATTGAAGGAAATAAATTTATTCAAGTGAGCCCACAGTACATATATGATCATTCAAAATAGAGTAAAGCTAATATACACTTAAGTGTACCAATGAACTCATACACTTAACTCTAGGACCGTACGATTAGCTTTGAGATTCGTGTATCACGACTTTTAAAAAAGCTACACGATTTTTAAAGAATCTACACGAATCTCAAAGCTAATCGTACGGTCCTAGAGTTAAGTGTATGGGTTCATTGGTACACTTAAGTGTATATTAGCTTTACTCAAATGATATACTAAATATTTAAATAAAGGCTCGACAGTCATTAACAATTAATAAATATTTTCATAGTTTAGACAATAAATCTACATATTAAATTTTAAAAATTAGAAACATGAAATGAAAATTGTAGACATATTGTTGGACTTATGATTTGATTGTGTATAAAATTTTATACAATCTTAGTGTTATTTGATACCATTCAATATATAGCCGATGCGAGATGCAACTCATTTGATGATATATAGGTTATTCGAAAGGATAGATCGACACAAATCTAAACCGACTTTAATGAGTCACTATAAGAATCTGAGAGTATCCCACGGATAAAAATACTTAATACTATTGGTATTCTCGATAATAGTCATTTTTTATCTCGCAGATGCACACATATTTTGTACTGAGTATATATTGATTGGATGCATTCTTAATTACAGACAGTGTTCTAAATAGCGCGCTATAGCGGTTTTTGACTCTAAACGCTAAACTATAGCATTAACACATGCTATTTGAGATACGGACGCTATAGCGCTAATAGGATCCGCTATAGCGTATAGCGCAAATAGCGCGCGCTATGCAACATGAGCTTTTTTTTTTTCAATTTATACGGGCTTTAAAATAAATAAATGGTGAAGATATTGTTTAATTTTGATGAATATTATATTATAATAAATTCAAGTCCCCTATAATAATTTTTTCATTTTGCTCTTGGTTTTTTTTAACTGATGATAAATCAAATAAATAATTGCTAAATTATGGAAATTTTAGGGACTGACAAGAATTTTTTCAAGGATCATCTGTTTATTTTACTAGAAGTATGAATTTTTTTTTCGTTTCAATTTCTAGGTTATTTTGAAATTTAAATATAAAAAAGATAAATTATGTTATGATGTTGAAGATATTTTGAATAGAAAAAGATCGATAGTTTATGATATTAGTATTACTATAGATATTTTGAGTTGAAATTTGGACTTTGTATTGGTTCAATATGAATATTATAATTTTTTAATCAATTTGATATTATTTATTGTTCTATGAGACTAAATAATGTTGATATTTAGTACAAATATATAATATAATTTTTATAAAAATAAAAAACGCTATGTGGTATAGCTTTCGCTATAGCCTTTTTTGGAGGCTCCCTGCTATGACGCGATAAACGCTATTTAGAACATTGATTACAGATATATAATTTGAAAGATATGATTCCTGTACGGCAAGAAGAATCGATTATTCGAAATATACTTGGTACTTGATCACATGTTCCAAATTGTATACAATGAGATGACATAAGTGTGATGATATAGGCAGGATGATGTAGGAAAGATCAAATTTATAAATTCTCTATCAATATATCCAGCCGATATCGAAAGCTACTTTGCATATGCATGTACTGGAGCTTGTATTATATATTTTTTATATATGTCTCTTTCCCAGATTAATTTACTGTGCAAATTAATTAATAGAACCCATATATTCGGAGTGAAATAATATTGAAATTGCGGCCGAATAAATACATATTATATATAGCCTATAGGCTTCTTTTTTTTAGTTCAATATTCTTTGACATAAGCAGCATTTTTCTTTCCTTTCAGTTCAGTGGGTCAAAATTTTACTTCAATTTTCTATAAACTCAAGCCAATTTTTTTTTACAGACAATAGAAGAATACATTCCCCTAGATTGTACATTGATCTCCAGTTGAGCATCTTATTTCTCCTGTGTATAAATGTTTAGCTTTCCTATCGCTGCACGTCACGAAGCTTGGTCAGCTCCTCTCTTTCAAGAAAAACAATAAGTTTTAAACAAAAAAAAGTTAAATGGAGGTGTCTGGAATGTAGAAGAGAAGAACCAATGTAAAGAAATAGAAAGGAAGGCAGCGCAGTCCCAGTCCTGTATCCAGATACAAGTGATTCACTTGGTCCCACATTTGATATATAAAGGAGTTTGAGACATAAGCCTTTGAAGGCTTTACCCATCTGAGCGGGCATAGAGAGGAGAGAAAAAAAAAAGGAGAGAAAAGCGTAGCGGATCCGAACTTGGGTTTGGATAGAGCTTTCGAAAACAATTTAGTATTTCTCCTCCACATATTAAGGTACCTCGACGATCCACCAAATTAACATATAATTAAATACAATTGGTATCTTATAATTTCCCAGCAGCTGCCTACGTCGTCAGTAACAAGTTTCGGATTTTTTTATTTTCATTTACAGAGAGACAAACTAAATAAGAATATAATTCCCAGTACTTATCAAAGAACTAAAAAAACACAATTAGAAAGGAGAGGTAAGTAGGTAATTAACTGAGCAAGCAATCTTAATATAAGAATATAACATGCATCCCCGTAGCTATCAAAGAAACCAAACACATGGGTGATAAAGTAGAGGCCAAGTAACACTAATTAATTACAATGCATGATAAAGTAAAGAGAGGCCAAAACAAACTAAGGGCCTAATATTATGTATATGTGTAAGGCTTGGGTGCTATGGATAGCATAAGGTCATTCGTGGTACTGTCTCAAAAATCCATCGTATAAAATTTAAACTTCAATTTAAGTAGCTCAATAAATTGTTATATAACAAACTTGTAGAATATTTTTTATTATTTTACTATTTTTATGATTTATGAAAGATGAACTAAAAATAAAAGAAAATTAATTGTCAATATCTTAGGTATTTTTTGTCATCTTTCATAAATCACAAAAAAAAAAATTAGTATTCTACAAATATTATATATAACCGATTTATTGAGATGCTTAAATCAAAGTTTGAAGGTTACACAATAGGTTTATGAGACTATAGCACTGATGGCCTTATGCTATCTATAGCACCCAAGCTTTATTATATATATATATATATATATATATAGAGAGAGAGAGAGAGAGAGGTTGGCTATTATACTTCCATATAAGCATATGTGGGCATATGCTTCTAATTCGTTTTTGCGTTTCTAATGTCCAAATGGTCAATCTGAAGCCCTCAACATGTTCTCCATATTAATATATACTTGGAGACCATATTTTATATTTTTTTTTGAATTTTTTTTTACTATTCTTTCAGAAATTTTAAAATAGTCATAAAAAATATTAAAAAATAATAATAAAAAATTATGAAAAATCTTGTTTTGAAAAATTCTACAAAAATACTAAAATTTTGGTCTCTAAATACATATTAGTATAGAGAACATGTTGAGCGCTTCAAATCAACCATTTAAACATTGAAAACGCAAAAACGAATTATAAGCATATACCCACATATGCTTATATGGAAGTATAATAGCCAACACCTCTCTCTCTCTCTCTATATATATATATTAAGGCTTGGATGCTATGGATAGCATAAGGTCATCCGTGCTACAGTCTCAGAAACCTATCATATAACCTTCAAACTTCGATTTAAGCAGCTCAATAAATTGGTTATATAATATACTTGTAGAATACTATTTTTTACTATTTTTTGTAATTTATGTAAAATGACAAAAAAAGCCTAAAATATTCACAATTTTATTTTATTTTTAGGCCATTTTTCATAAATCATAAAAAAAAGTAAAATAATTTCAAAAATAGTAAAAAAAATATTATACAAGTTTATTATATAACAATTTATTGAGCTGCTTAAATTGAAGTTTAAATTTTATATGATAAATTTTTAAGACCGTACCACGGATGACCTTATGCTATCCATAGCACCCAAGCCTTACTCATATACATAATATTAGGCCGTTAATTTGTTTTGGCCTCTCTTTACTTTATCATGCATTGTAATTAATTAGTATTACTTGGCCTCTCCTTTATTACCCGTGTGTTTGGTTTCTTTGATAGCTACGGGGATGCATGTTATATTCTTATATTAAGATTGCTTGCCCAGTTAATTACCTACTTAACTCGATCTCCTTTTTAATTGTGTTTTATTAGTTCTTTGATAGGTACTGGGAATTATATTCTTATTTAGTTTGTCTCTCTGTAAATGAAAGTAAAAAGAATCCGAAACTTGTTACTGACGACGTAGGCAACTGCTGGGAAATTATAAGATACCAATTGTATTTATATGTTTGGTGGATCGTCGAGGTACCGTAATATGTGGAGGAGAAATACTAAATTGTTTTCGAAAGCTCTATCCAAACCCAAGTTCGGATCCGCTACGCTTTTCTCTCCTCTCTATGCCCGCTCAGATGGGTAAAGCCTCCAAAGGCTTGTGTCTCAAACTCCTTTATATATCAAATGTGGGACCAAGTGAATCACTTGTATCTGGATATATACAGGACTGCGCTGCCTTCCTTTCTATTTCTTTACTTTGGTTCTTGTCTTCTACATTCCAGACACCTCCATTTAACTTTTTTTTTTTGGATAAAAGGCTGTGTACAGCCCGTTTCATTAAAGAAACTTCAAACTGGATACAAGACACAAGTTCAAAATATGATTCATGGTAAGACCAAACTACTAGTGCAGAAAATAAAATATAGTTCTAATATAATCGCTAATAATAAATTACAAGCACATGCAAACAAAAAAAAAACTAAGAATTGTAGCCTACTAACTCCGGAGAGTCAGCTTCTTCCTCCAGAGGGCTATAATAAATCACCAGCTGCATGTTGTTGGCTTCCCCCTCTGCAATAGGATCCCACACCTGCAACGGTATCATGTCCTCATCTTCTGACATCCAATCAGTCTGAATTATGTCCCTGACTGGTTTTTTAATGATTCCTGCCCAATATGTGAGTAAAGAGACAATAAGTAAAATAATTGTTCGAAATGTTTTAGTGGGGCTATTGTTAAAACAGGAGTCATTCTTGGTAGCTTGTTCTCTGAAGGGAAAATCTAAACTAGCTTTTTTGACCATGTTTAGTGCCTTGTGCATCTTTTTATTTGCATGTTTATTAGGTTGTTTTGTTATTTAGTAAAATGAATTGAATCTTGAAAAAAAAAAGTTAATTTAGACCAAATTAAAAAGAATCTTGCCTACCTCTGAAAATTAAATTTGTCTATTTAGAAATTTTAATTAACGCTATCATCTTTTAAGTTCTAACCTGCTAACTTAACCAACTCGCTAATCTACTACCCTTTTAATTTGTAAATAGCAGAGCAACGTAATAAAATGCGGTGTATGCAGCCACATATTCAGTCGTATATTACTACCGCATATTCGGTCGCATATTATTATCGCATACTGCATATTATTGCATATGCATATTACCACATACTTATTACGGAACCGCCTCTTTGCTTTTAACTCTATTTTTTTTTTGGAAATTAGATAATAATAGAGTTTAACATGTATAATTTGTACATTTATTTTTCAAAAAGTAGAATTTGTACATTTATGAATGACTTGATCTAACTGGAGTTTAGCAAACCTCAAAGATAACCTAATCAAGAAATTTTTTCCAGTTTGTTATGTTTTTCAAATAAAAACGATGATAGTTTTTGCAAAGAAAATAAATGAGAAGAAAAATAAAGAAGTGGTTTAGGTATAAATTAACTTTAAATTAGTTATTTACAGTGGATAAATATACTGTTTTATAAAAGAAGGATACATTTTGTTCTTTTTTTTATCTAGTCTAAATTATAAATGAGTTATAAATTACATAACCATTTGAAAAACATCCAATTTATTGTAATGTTTCTCTGGCTCTGTTGTTTAATTTAAATTTGACATTGATTTGTGATATGTTAAAAAATATTTGTTAAAAATATTTGATTGAGTTACAATTTTTTATGTTCATTTCTATTATTTTGATTTCCTATTTATTTTGGTTAATATTGTAATTTTGATTATATTTAATTTTTTTGTTACATATATGTTTTTTTTATTTAGTTGTATTATAAATATTTTTGTCTACTCCTGACAATTCGATGCATGTCTATGATTGTAAGATAAATTAAGCGCTGTGATAAAAAAATTATTATAGAAGATAATAATTTGCTTCTTAATAATTTATATTACTTGCACTACAATAAAATTTGGAAATGCTTATATCCCTTCTTAAACTATTATTACTTGCCTAAAAAGTTTAAGTGTAGTGAAATGTTTTTTGTTATTCGCAATAATAATTATTAGAAAATGTCTCAGGAATTTCATTTACAAATAATTGCATATAATATTTTGATTTGAAAATAATTATTCCTGCAAAGAATATTTTCACAAATAATATTATTTTTAATTTGCAGAAAATTTATAATTTTAAAATAATTATTTCAATTTTTATATTTTATAACGACTGAACTAGTAAAGTTTACATTAAAAAAATTGGGACGCTATATGCAAGTATGCAACAGGTTACTTACAAAAATAAATAAAAATAAAAAATGATTGCTTGAATGCTGTGAATTACAATATTCATGCTCTGTCCCGAAATTTTTTTGAAAACGATGCTACTTTTTTAAATTTAACTTTTTAAATGGTTCACCTACTAAAATAGGTCTTTTGGTAGGGTGGATTCAGCGTCAATTTCATCAGCCAGCGTACGATTTGAATCCATTCAATTTAATAAAAACTAAAATGATTCAATATTAATTGACTTGACCGCCCAATTGACTCCTCATATCTCTGTATGAGGAGGGATTAACTTGTATTATTTTTTGGTAATATCAAATTACACTCTACATTTTTTAATTTTTTAAAATTAAACAGTCGATTTAAACTGTTTGATATGATGGACATATTAAAATGTGCCTGCAGATCAAATTTTATAATTTTTTATAGTTTTTTTACTAGTTATTAAGTATTTTACAAAATCGTTGTTTTCAGACTATTGAATTTTTGTACCCATCTTAATAAATAGTAAAACAATTAAAAAAAAGTAAAATTTGATCTGCAACCATACTTTAATATTTCTATCATATTAAATGGTTTACATCGACTATACGTTTGAACTTTAAAAATATAGTGTAATCGATTATCACCAAAAAAGAGTGTAAGTGAATATATCGATCCCTCCTACCTCTATATGGTAGAAAACACCACGATGCCCAATGAATTCATATTTGGTGCAACACCAGACTGAATAAAGTGACACTACAAAAGGCTGACACTTTTCGCGAGGGTAAAAAGTGACTTTACACTATGGAGTACCATCATAAACGTGTTTTTTCTATTCACGACATGGTACCTTTCGCGACGGAATACCGTCATAAATGTGTTTTTTCTCTCGTGAAAATTGCCTACCTTGTTGTTGTGTAAGATCTGGAACGTTAGTTTTAAGGGGGATTTTCACATATACCCCTCAAAAACTTCAAAATTACATATTTTCCTCTCTAAAGTTTGAAATTACATATTTCCCCCTCTAAACTTCAAATACTCACAAATTTACCCATTTTATTGTTTTTTATATTAAAACTCATTCTAAATTTATAAAATACCCATTTTACACTTTTATTAAAAACATATAAAGCCCATCAAACTCAAACTTGAATATGAACAATTTTTCTACCGTCCAAACTGCTTTTAAATATGCGTGCACAAGATCATCACGAATCTTGATGCGAACATGCACGTATATTGATGTGACATGCACAAATCTTAATGCGATGTGCACCAATCAATATTGCTTTAAGATCCGTGCATGCTAGATCAATATGAAATTGAAGCACTGTGCATAGATCTTAAGCGATGCACACGGATCAAACGGTAGAGGAACCCTTTAGATTTAAATTTGAGTTTGATGGGCTTTATATGCTTTTAATAAAGGGTAAAATGAGTATTTTAAGATTTTAGAATGAGTTTTAATATAAAATACAGTAAAATGATTAAATTTGTGAGTTTTTGAAATTTAGAGGGGGAAATACATAATTTCAAACATTAGAGGGAGCAATACATAATTTTGAAGTTTTTGAGGGGTATACGTGAAATTCCCCCTAGTTTTAATGTGACACAAATCTCAAAACAGATCTCCTATTTAAATAGACACTAATTTTTAATAGTTCGGTTAAAAATATGCCAACACTAGTCCGATACCTGAGAGAGGATGCATATTCATTTCTAATACCCAACCCAAATACGACCCAAAAGACGAGAATCAACAAAAAAAAAGATTATTGACCCTCCAACCCGTGCATCAACCACCGGAAAATTAGACCCACACAAGGCAATCCAAGTTCTCGACGAGTGTTTGTAAATGCAGCAACATGAAATGTATATAATATAAGTATGCAATCTACTCATGAAGCGTCTATGAGTATGTAGTCTATTGTTGTATATGCGGTTGTACATATGCAGTTGTACGGATGCATAATGAGTAATGACATCAATTACTAATTTGGTTTTTAACTGGTGAGCGTTCGACCTAATTTTGGCGACGCTGTTCAATCCATAATAATATTTGTACGAACAACTTCAAAACTTGTTTGATACGAATCGAACAGTTCCAGCCGAATATCAAATCAAATTTGGTTCTATGACTATCGAAACGTCCCCACTCAATTCCATTGAATGAACAAAGCCTATAAAAAAAGTTGCTTTAATTTACTACGCAACAGTCAAATTTACGTGGACTGGGAATGAGGAGTCGTCTGATGGGCCTCACACCAAAACTCAATCGGATACGTGGTCCGAACGGTCCGACTCATATCGAGATTCGTGTAGACAACATTAAGATTCATGTGGTTTTCTATGCGGATTATATGAAGACGACTGGACATCAGACTAAATTGGATCCATCAGACGCCACCCGGCCACTGCCTGTTGAATGTCTTCCTTTAGTAGAAGAATTTGTAAAACAAGAGATGCTTATTGTAATTTTGTTTCTCTGATACATTGTGTTGCTATAGACTTGGCACATCATACCAATCTGAGCCATGGAATTAAACAGTACAAATGGTTAAAACATAAAATTGTGTCAAAATAAATTACATTGTTTGTAGAAATTAATATCGATCTACACCCAATTTTTGAATACATAGACATATTTTTTTCTAATGTAATAAATGCTAAATTGCTAATTCTTTTAATAATCATTTTCTCACCTCCTTGTTACTAATCCGAATATAAATAAATACTATTCATTCCTAGTATGGGATATATGTGATATTTTTTTACTTTTCATTTTCTACATATTTTTTTCTTAAACTGGTAGTACTCCTTTCTATATCCCAAAATTTACTTATTATTTTCAAAATTATAATTTTAGGATTTGACTTTTATTAAATAAAAAAGTTTGTACAGTATTTAGTCTATCTTAAAAAACAAGGTTCTAAATAGCAATTATAGTGGTATAGCGAGGAGACAAAATAAAAAACTATAGCGAATAGCATAGTTATAGCGGAAGCTATCATACATAATGATTTTATCGTTTCAAATTTTATATTCTATATTTCTACTAATTATTAACATAATCAATATTAGAGAATTGAGGTAATAACTAATCTAAGTCTATACTTTTTATCAATTACGCAAATAAGAAGGGAAAAAAAAGATCTAAAAAGTAACATTATTTAATATTTCATACTTCACAGTATTACATATTATAATAAACGAAGAGCAATTAATTTTATAAAGTAAATAAAATCAATATACATATTTAAACATTTTATATATTATAATACTAATCAAAATTAGCTTTCAGTTAAAATGAACGATAATAATTTTACAAATGAATACTATATGAAGAGTAATCAAAATGAAGAATTAATATTTGAATATTTCTTGATGTAGAATGAGAGAATAGATCACAAATAAAAACAAAAGCACATAATTTGGTTTAGCATATTTATCATAGAATACCATGTAGCATTAAAAATAAGAATAGAAGTGCATAAGCCCATATAAATTGCAAAAAAAAAAAAAAAAAAACTCATGTAGCATGACGGTAGCTATAGCGCGTCGCACATAGCTGTAATCAAAATTAGCTTTCAGTTAAAACGAACGATAATAATTTTGCAAATGAATACTATATGAAGAGTAATCAAAATGAAGAATTAATATTTGAATATTTCTCGATATAGAATAAGAGAATAGATTACAAATAAAAATAGAAGCACATAGTTTGGTTTGGTATACTTATCGTAGAATACCATGTAGCATTAAAAATAAGAATAGAAGTACATAAGCCCATATAAATTGCAAAAAAAAAAACTCATGTAGCATAGCGGTAACTATAGCGCATCGCACATAGCTGTAATAGCGGTCAGCTATTATAGCTATAGCGGTTGTAGTTGAGTTAGCGCACTTTTATATCATAACTTAGCGTTTATGGTTCAAAAAAGTTATAGCATAACTATAGTGCCGCTATAGCTAGCTATTTAGAACACTGTTAAAAAATAGGGGAAATTTCTAGTGTGCCCATGTAAACTTCTTAAATAGCCAATATCCCCATCAAAATACCATAATATCCAATATCCCCTTTTATTTATTTAACATTTTGTTTAACTATTTTAAAAACTTTATTGACAAAAATACCCATATTAATATATGCTTGGAGACCAAATTTTATATTAATACGCACATTAATATGGAGAACAAGATGAACGGTTATGATCGACTGTTTGAACTTTGAAAATAAAAATATGTTCATTTTACAAATAGGTTCTTATGTCCATAGAAGCCTTTGCCATAAATAAAAGGAGATATTGGATAAAATGTCAAGTTTTAATGGGGATATTGGATATTATGATATTTTAATGAGGATATTGGCTATTTCAGAATTTTACATGGGCACACTAGAAATTTTCTCTAAAAAATAAAGAACGGATTTAAATTTAAATTTTTATTTCGAAAAAATTAAGTATTAGTCATGGGGATTGTTAAATCAGTTTGAGTTGTCCAAATATTCTTTCAATTTTTTTGCCTTTTATCATCGGAGTACAACTTAAAATTTAAGTGTCAGGAGACAGCAAGTGGGGTCGAACTTTTAGGTTTATCTTATTTTATAGTTTCCACCTCCAAATTAAAATTTGAGTGCTAATTTGAAATCCTTCTAAAACATATCTACTGATCTACAACGAACCATATTACATACATACATATAGGGTATTAATAGTCAGGCGGGTATGGGTATCCCGGGTATACCCAGGACGGGTACGGGTACGTCTCGGGTACAAGTAGGACGGGTACAAGGGTATACGGGTACGAGTATGGTGGGAATATTTTTCAAAAACCATACCCTACCCGTTCTATACCTGTACCTGTGTACCCTTGACGGATAAGGCGGGTACAGGTACGGGTAGGACGGGTACGGATAATTTTTTTTTTTTTTTGCTGTTTTTTTTCTGGTGGGGGAAAAAAACAGAATTTTTGAATTTTGAATTCGGATGAACAGTAGTCGGGTATCGGGTACGGGTACTCGGATACTAGGGTACGGGTATAGTCGGGTACGGGTAAACTCAGGTAGGGTATGGTCGGGTATTGGTCCAAAAAAAGGGGTCCGATCGGTTTTTGCCTGTACCCGTATACCCAAGTACCCGACCCATACCCGGGCTCGGGCACGGGTACAATGGGCGGCGGACATGGACGGATATGGTCGGGTATACCCGACCCGGGTATTGTTAATCCACTACATACATACATAGCGCATATTTTTAGACCTGTTAAATTTTTTGAAAAATCTCAACCGTTCAAATCTCAACCCCTGGAATAGGTACCTGACACGTCGGTCAAGCAAAATAAGAGAGAGCTCAGAGGATTCGCACGATGGTTTGATTTATGGGCTTCTATTTCAAGCCCAATATAGTTGGGCTATAATGACCATATCAATGTTGGTTTGTACGTGTAATCAGCGCAATATAGTTGGGCTAGAATTATCCATATATGGTACGTATTTGAAAGAACTGCTTTCATATTACTTCATTTTAGTTATATTATACAACATTAGAATCTAACAAATTAATTCGTAATTTAATGTCTCTCCTCTGGAGATAGTTAACTTTCATTGGCCTTGTTAATTATTTCAAAAAATAATAATTATTAATTATACTAAATTATAGTAAATGTTTTATAAATAAATTCCACAATCAATTATATAGAATTTATTGAAATAAATTAAATGATAAAATTATTGAATATATAGAGAGAGAGAGAGAGATGGGCTATGGTGCATTACAATGCATGGACCCCTTTGTGCATTGCACTATAAATCACGGATTCAAAGTTCAAACGATCAATCCGAACCGTTAGATGTTTAATCCATATTGAAATGTGCTTGGAGACCAAATTTTAAATTTTTTGAATTTTTTTTACTATTTATTAAGCATTTTTTAAAATTGTTGTTTTGCTGTGAACAGTAAAAAACAGTAAATTTTTCTGCACCATCAGATCAGCGACTTTCAAAATTGCTTAATAAATAGTAAAAAAATTATAAAAATTGTAAAATTTGGTCCCCAAGCAAATATTAATATGGAAAATAAGATGAACGGTTCGGATCGGTCGTTTGGACTTTGAATCCGTGATTTATAGTGCAATGCACAAAGGGGTCCATGCATTGCAATGCACCATAGCCCATCTCTATATAGAGAGAGAGAGAGAGAGAGAGAGATAGGCTAATGTGCATTTGAATATATATGGTCCGAAGTGCTTACGGTTCAAATTTAAAATTTCAAAGTCCAAACGGTCGATCCGAACCGTTCATCTTGTTCTTCATATTAATATGTGCTTGGAGATCAAATTTTACATTTTTCTAAATTTTTTTACTATTTATTAAGTATTTTACAAAATCATTGATCCAACGGTGGCTGCACAAAACAGTAAAACCGTTGGATCAACAATTTTCAAAGTGGCTTAATAAATAGTAAAAAAATTCAGAAAAATATAAAATTTGGCCTGCAAGCACATATTAATATGGAGAACAAGATGAACGGTTCGGATCGACCGTTTGAATTTTAAAATTTTAAATTTGGACCATAAGCACTTCGGACCATATACATTCAAATGCACATTAGCCTATCTCTCTATATATATATATGAGATGGACTTGGGTGAGACGCGAAGTATACGCATTTGGTGCTTCATGGTACATTTTAGCCATTTTGAAAATCCAAACAACTGATCCGAACCGCTCAACACGATCTCCATATCGAAATGTGCTTGGAGACCAAATTTTACATTTTTTTGAAATTTTTTTAATATTTATTAAGCCACTTTGAAAGTCACTGATCCGATGGTCCAGAAATTTTTACTGTTTTTACTGTTCACTCAGATTTTCAGATTTTCAAAGTGGCTTAATAAATAGTAAAAAAATTCCAAAAAAATGTAAATTTGGTCTCCAAGCACATTTCAATATGGAGATCACATCTAATGATTCGGATTGGTTGTTTGGACTTTCAAAATAAAAATATGGCATGAAGTACAAACGCGTGGTGCTCCGTGTCTCACCCAAGTCCATCTCTCTCTCTCTCTCTCTCTCTCTATATATATATATATATATATATATACTAGTATTATGCCCGTACGTTGCAACGAAAATATTATAAAACTAAATAGAATATGAAAAGACTTTTTATTGATATTTCACCTAGAATTAAAAAATATATATATAAATGAAAAAAAATTCAAATGACCAAAAAAAGAAGAGATAAATAATAAATAACATTAAAATAAACAACAATAAATGAAAAAAAATAGACAAATGATATAATCATCATAAGTTGAAATTTCATAAAACAAAACTACTGTTCATCTATCTCATTTTCTTCCATCTCAAATCTAATTTCTATTGTAAATTCATTTACTCCATTCGGTTCATTTTCTCCTATATATAGTTACTGTAACAGATGGTTCAACAATATTGAATTGTAGGTTGCTATTAGAGCATCTCCAACAGTGATTGCTTATGCTGATGTGTCAATTGTTTTTGTAATTGCTGAGTAATATAGCTATTGCTTGTTTAACAATTGTTGGAAAGAATTACTTCATAAGAAATCATTTTCTAAAGATGAGTTGGCTAAATGTTTAATTTTTATTGGTCAAATATTTAATTCTCAATTGTTTGGTTGATTGCACCAATGTAAGAGTGGATTGCTTAATTTTTAAAATTTTCATAATTGCTAATTTAGCAATTAATTTTAATTGCTAGATTGGAGATGCTCTTAGTGGCATCTTCATTTACATGAGATTCAAAATTAACAATCAAGACATCATTGGTTGTCATGTGTAGCAGTACCTAGTGAGTTATGTAGTGCTTAAGTAATAATTACTCAAATTCACAAAAGCTGCACATTAAAAGAGAAGAAAAACAACATGTACAAAGATAAAATAAGTAGAACAATAGAAGTGTTTATTTACAAACAATTTTCCTAAATTGCACAATGATGTAAAAAGATGGCATGTCTTTATGTGTTTGTGTGAAGTTTTCTTTGTCAAAAGTTCTATTTGACCTACACAATAGTTGTTTTATAGAAAATTCTCATATTTTAGACCTAATAGGTACTGCACCACCTAATTAGTGCAACAAGTTTCCTAAATAAAAGCAATTCATAAAAATTATGGTGTATAAGATTTACTCAAACATCAAATTATGCAAAATTTGAGCTAATTGGGTTCAATTACAAAATTTCTAGAATTTACCATCCCTACCCAATTATTGTACGAACCCGAAGCGTCCTAAATTAATTCCACAACTAACAACTAAAATTAGAATTTAGGCAACAAATATAAGAAGCTTAAAATTATTATAATTTATAAATGAAAAAAGCTGAGCTTACAATTTGAACATGATTAAAAACCTTAATCCGTCAGGCAAATCGAAGCTGATGAAAAATAAACTTTTGTATGAATACATATGTATGAGAATATTTTCTGGATTTTTCTATTCTACTGTTGGGATCTATATAAAACAAAGAAAATGAAATATGAAAACAAAGAAAATTTTAATTCTATTCTGTCGTGAGAAAATAAAGAAACAAAGGAGAAATTAAATTGTTTCCTTTTCTCATTTCTGGTTTACATCAAAGAAAAGCTAAACAAAGGCAAAAATAAGGAAATGAAAGGAGAAATTAAGGAAACGAAAGAGAATCTAAACAAAAGCAAAAATAATATGTATATAAACAAAGGAAAAATAAGGAAACTAAGAAAAAGTCGCTAAACGAAAGAGAAATAAGGAAATAAAAAATAAGGAAACAAAAAAAAAGTCGCTAAAAGGCAGTGTATTCAATTTTAATTGTAATATATTGTGTGACCGTACATGTAGCGAGTATGTTGTTAACTAAATATAGACTTCTACATTTAAAAAATATGTATTTAATCCAAACAAACATATTATTTGATTCGAGGGGGGAGATTAAATCTGAAATTTCATTTTTGAATCATAGCCGTTAGAGGATCGGACACCCAACGTGCTTAATAATAGAATGGAGATATATATATATATATATATAGAGAGAGAGAGAGAGAGGAGGGTACCAATGCCTCATATCTTTCATACCTCGTTATACCTCATATTCTATATCTTCGTTTTCAAAGTTCAAATTGTCAATTCGAACCGTTCAACATGATATATATACTAAAATATGGTTAGGGATGAAATTTTTTTACTATTTTTTAAGAGGGGTAGAAAATCATTGTTTTTTAAACGGTTCAAAAACAATGATTTTGTACCTATCTTAAAAAATAGTAAAAAAAATTCATCTTCATTCATATTTTAGTATAAGTATTATGTTGAACGATTCGGATCGATAATTTGGACTTTAAAAACGAATATATAAAATTTGAGGTATGATGAGGTATGTAAAACATGAGGCATTGGAATCCTCTCATATATAGAGTAGAACTAGGGTGTTCTTAAGCTCACCAAAGTGTTTGGTGAGCTCAACTCCAAAATCCATCAAATCAGTTTCAAATAACAAATTCGTACCGTTGAAATCCTCTTATAGTGATGCGTCTACATGTGAAAATTTTAAACATTCAAATTAATTTAATATAAAGTCAAGCGGCCAAAAAAATGTTGAAAAAATGAATGCACTAAAATTAATTCATTAACCTTCTAATTTTGACATATTTACTTTATACTAAATTAATTCGAATGTTTAAAATTTTCACATGTAGACGCATCACTCATAAGGTAGGCGAGTTCCAATGGTTCGAATTCGTCATTTGAAACCGATTTGATGAGTTTTGGAGTTAAGCTCATCAAACACTTTGGTGAGCTTAAGAACACCCTAGTTCTACTCTCTCACACACACACACACACACACACATATACACACACACTAGTATCGTGCCCGTGCGTTGCAACGGAGACATATTGTAAGATTGAATAGAATATGAAGAAACTATTTATTTCACATTCACACAAAATAAAAAAAAATTAAATGAAAATAAAAGACAAATTGAAAAAAACAGAAATCCAAATAATAAATAACAATAAAATAAGCAACAACAAATAAAAAAAAGATCAAATATAACATGATTTTTTTTAAATATTATTGCGATTTAATATCTAATTTTCTCCAAAAGTAAGACATGTCATTAAACGATTCAGACGAGATGATATGTAAAGAACAAATTTGAAAAATATATAATTAAATGTTTCAAATAAGGATTTTCTCTCCATATATATTCTTCATGAAAATTATTTTAACAATAAAAATTTACCTGCATATCATTTATATACACGAAAGTTTTAGATATTATTCATTTTCTCTTCAGATCAGAAAGATATTTTGTTTTTGTCAGCAGAAGATCTGATATTCATCTATTCACAAAAATATAATTACTCTAAACAAAATACGGAAAAATATGATTGTATCGATTTTCATTGTCGAAACTATAAAGGAAAAGGAGAAATGAAAGAATCAAATTCTCTGCCCATCGGTGGGTAGAATTTTCCTGCCATCTATGAAAACTAACTAATCCTGGTCTGTCACGTTTTGGGCATCTCAATGATAGTTTTCACAATAATTAAATACTTGGTATGTCATTAATATTTCTAAGCATAGAAAAATTGACTCACATGGTCAACAAAAATAGAAAATTTTTTTAATTTGTCTTTATGAAATCTCCATTCTTATATTATGATATCACAAGTAAAATAAATTCATAACAAATTACCATAAGATTTTTTTTTCGAAAGAAAAGTAAGTTATATAGAAGAGAGTTTCAATACAATACATGTGCAATTCGAGTTATAAATTTTCAAATATAAATGAAAAAAGTAAACTTTGAACATTTTATAGCACAAAAATTTTGGCAGAGAATTTTGAATTTTAAAAATTATTATTAAATAATATAAGAAAATTGATTGAGTACATCAGATTTTCAAAGGTCTAGATGGCACTGACTTAGTAATTTGAATTAAAACTTTTGAGCCAAGTTAATAGTTCAGATTCAAACTTTGAACCCGAATTAGTGGATAATGGTGTGTATATATATATGAGTCAATCTAATATACACTCAAGTGTACCGATTGAACCATACACTTAACCCTAGAACCCTAAGATTAGCTTTGAGATTCGCGCTGCACGACTTTTGAAGAATCTACACGACTTTTAAAAAAATCATACGGTCCTAGGGTTAAGTGTACAGTACACTTACGTGTATATTAGTTTTACTCTATATATATATATATGAGAGGAGGGTTCAAATGCACCATCATTTTGGTGCTCCAATATACTCTTTGTCTTTTATCTCCATTTTCAAAGTCCGAACAGTTGATCCGAACCGCTCAATATGATCTTCATAATAAAATATGCTTAGAGACCAAATTTTATATTTTTTAGAATTTTTTTACTTTTAAGATAGATACAAAATCACTTTTTTAAGGAGATCCTGGACCATCCAATAAAGTCATATTGTACCTATCTAAAAAAATAGTAAAAAATTCTACAAAATATAAAATTTGGTCTCCAAGCATATTTTATTATAAAGATCATGTTGAGTAGCTCAAATCAACTATTTGGATTTTAAAAATGGAGATAAAGGATATAGAGCATATTGAAGCACCAAAATGATGATGTATTTGAACCCTCCTCTCTCTCTCTCTCTCTCTCTCTATATATATATATAGATAGGCTAATGTGCTTTTGGTAGCAAATGGGCCGAAATACACACGGTCCAAATTTGAAATTTAAAAATTCAAAAAGTCGATCTGAACCGTTCATCTTGTTCTCCATATTAATATGTGCTTGGAGACCAAATTTTACATTTTTCTGAATTTCTTTACTATTTATTAAGCCACTTTGAAAATCGCTAATCCAACGATTTTACTGTTTTGTTAAGCCACCGTTGGATCAGCAATTTTCAAAGTGGCTTAATATATAGTAAAAAAAAATTCAGAAAAATGTAAAATTTGGTCTCCAAGCACATATTAATATGGAGAATAAGATGAATGGTTCAGATCGACTCTTTGAATTTTAAAATTTTAAATTTGGACCGTGTATATTTCGGCCCATATGCTACCGAAAGCACATTAGCCTATCTCTCTCTCTATATATAGAGAGAGAGATAATGCTTCTTTCACTTGGCTGTGATTTATATGCATATATAGGATATTTTTCGCGAATCTATTGGATGGGAAGAGGGGGGCCACAGATTCAAAGAAACATGTATCACTCGGTCTTGAGACACCAAGCTTATGTCCTAACTACATGCTTGAAACCAAGGTCAAAATTTTCATTTATAAACAACACGGGAAGCACATAGAATGCGAAGGTATGACATGCCATTCACTATTTGAATCTATGTTTACATTTTTTCGTCAATACACCCACACGGAGATTGCTTTCCTGTTTTTCTTTTGGATTTCTTTCTTAATCATGTCGATTACTTTGTATTTTTCATTTTTTTTTATATAAAATGTTCCCTGTAATATACAAATATGCAACACAATTAATGTTAAAACCAAAAAAGTTGCATAACTGTATATAATTTTGGTAGTAATCGTACAATTACTATTTATTTTTTTGCTGCAGACATGCCCTTGATATAATGTTAATAATGAGGTTCTGAGAAATTCAATTGCTAGGTTGATATTGTTTTAACTTTAATATATTATTGTGAACTATAATTATAGTTAGTCACATGTATATGACACAAAATGAAATGGAGGTAATGGAGAAATAAGGAAATCATTTAATTGGAAGAATAGAAAATAACTGCAAGGAAAAATAAGGAAACAAATTGTTAAGGATTTATTTAATTTTAATATGATAAACCATGTAGCAGTCTGTGTAGCGAGTATGTTTTTAAATAAATTGAAACTTCTACACATAAAATAGATGTATATAATAAAAAAAAAGACAGATTATGTAATTGAAGTGTTGATATTCAATTCAAAAATTTATCTTTCAATCTCAACCGTTGAAGGATCAAGACAATTACGTGCATAATATAAGAATGGAGATATAAAAAGAGAGAAAGAGAGAGAGATGGGCTAATAAACAATCGATTGTTCCTAGCATCTCGTGCAACCAAGTCATTTTCTGATTTCTAAAGTCCAAATGATCGATCCAAACCGTTAGATGTGATCTCCATATTAAAATGTGCTAAGAGACCAAAATTTACATTTTTTTGGAATTTTTTTACTATTTATTAAGCCACTTTGAAAATTGCTTATCCAACGGTAGCTTCTGATTTTACTATTTAGTTAAGCGGTTTGGATTTTCAAAATGGAAACATCTTGTCATGGAGTAAGATTGTGTTGAGCGGTTCAAATTTTTAAAATAGAAATATAGTGTCATGGACTAAGAACTTGTTTTACTACATGGCTCATTTTAGCCCAACTATATATATATATAGAGAGAGAGAGAGAGAGAGAGAGAGAGATGGGCTATGGTGCATTGCAATGCATAGGCCATGGTTTGTATTGGACTATAAATCACCGATTCAAAGTCCAAATGACAGATCCAAACCGTTCATCTTGTTCTCCATATTAATATGTGCTTGGAGACCAAATTTTACATTTTTTTGAAATTTTTTTACTATTTATTAAGCCACTTTGAAAATCGCTGATCCAACGGTGGCTTCTTATTTTACTGTTCCAAACAGTCACCGTTGGATCAGCGATTTTCAAAGTGGCTTAATAAATAGTAAAAAAATTCCAAAAAATGTAAAATTTGATCTCTAAGCACATATTAATATAGAGAACAAGATGAATGGTTTGGATCAGTCATTTGGACTTTAAATTGGTGATTTATGGTCCAATGCACTGTTGTACTAAAAGGGGCACCTCTAATTGAACAAAAACTGAAAATAAATTGCAATTGAAAGTAAATAGATGAGTTAAGAGAAATTGACACGCGGGATGATAACGGAGTTCGGCAAAACAATGGCCTACGTCTCCGGGGCGTCGCAACCTCTTTATAGGTGCGCCTTTCTATTACCCAATATGAAAGGATTACAATTGTGAACCGTGAGCCCTTACAAAATGGGAAGTCACGGCCAACGAGAGATGAGCGCCGGCGAGCCCTTACAACCAAGGGAAGTCACATGAGCAACTCGAGGTTTGAGCCGGCGAGCCCTTACAAACAAGGGAAGTCACACAAGCTACTCAAGAACAAGAGAAACACTCAATAGATCACTCTAACCTAATCTAATTAGAGATTAGTGAAGTGGATTTGAGGTTGTTTGAGATTGATTGGGAGATATTGAAGTTTTAAGCTCAATCAACAATGGTGGAACCAAGCTCTCAGAAAATCGCCTCTTTTAAAGTTTAGGGACGGCTAGGTTTTTTTTTTAATTTGAAAGTGATCCCTTCAGTCTATTTATAGTGGCAGCTCAAAAATGAGCTGTTTGACATAAAATGTTACCAACGTTTTATTAAACGTTACAACGTTTTATTAAACGTTACAACGTTTTATTAAACGTTACAACGTTTTATTAAACGTTACAACGTTTTATTAAACGTTACAACGTTTTATTAAACGTTACAACGTTTTATTCAAATGCGATTTTAGGGTTTCAAAATCTCTGACAGCTTAGAAAAACGTTACCAACGTTTTATAAAAGGTTACAACGTTTTAACCTGTAAAAACTTGATCAAAATAGAAGTTATTTGAAACTTAATTATTCCTGAAACGTTGCAACGTTTTATAAACGTTACAACGTTTCATGTTGGTACAGTTCAGCTGTGTTTCAGCAGTTCTAAAGCTATTAATCGTTACAACGTTTGTAAAACGTCACAACGTTTGTAAAACGTCACAACATTTGTATAACGTTATAACTTGATTCTTCTTTTGATCAGTTTGTTGCTACTGATTATTATAAAACGTTACCAACGTTTTGAAAACGTTCATAATGTTTTATCCCAATTTAATCAACCTCAAACATACTTTACCAAGCTTTTGATTTTACAATTTGTATTCTTGATAAAAGTCTTCGTGATTTCTTCAGTCCAAGCTTATTATATCGTAGTTCTTACTCTTCTTGGACCTATATGTTCTCAAAAATAGAAGAAATCGTAAAATTAAATAATTGTATGTTTTTGCAAATTAGTCAAATAGACGTCAAAGATTATTGTACGAACAACAATCTCCCCCTTTTGGCGATTTGCAAAAACATACAATGTGAGTAAGTGCATAAATCGAAAATTTTCAAAAATTAGTTACCCAATTTTGATTTTGCATGTCAAGCTATTTGTACCAATTTCTCT